>SNQN01001012.1:69572-82331 GCA_008642245.1 Bassia scoparia
TTTTAATTAATTAATAATTAATTGTTGCTTCCTTGTGGATTCGACCCCGTTACCACTAGCTACATTATTAGTTAGTTTTAATAGGTTATTTTTTATAGGTACGCGACAAGTCTGTCAAGTAACCCTTAGGTCCTTAATTTAATGTGCTAAGATCGTGAGAGCTTGTTTAAAATTAATTAAGCTTACTAATARGATGATCGGATTAAATTAATGGGTTGAAAATAATTAAAATTCCTCGAGCGTGTTATTAATATTTTATACCCTCTCCGTTCCAGTTTAMTTTTTACGTTTCATTTTTTGRTGTTTCCTTTTATTCTTTACATTTTCATTTTTATATAATTTACTTTATTACCTATTAATGTTARTTTTACTCCTAAAATTTCTCATATTACCCCTTATTTATTTCCTCTTTATTCTCGATTTTCCACCCAAACTTATTRATCCACTCATTTTTAATTCACTTTAATTTTACTACACAAATCTCAAACAATTTAAAATTAAAATAATAAAACAATTTCCAAGTAATACCCACATATTTTATTCAAATACTAATTTCTCTTAATTGACGTYRAATTTTACAAAAATAAAAGATAAATCGAAATGGAGGGAGTACTRCATTACAACTTACGAGATGAGTGGGCACGCTGAAGAAATAAAATGGGAAATCGGAATAATTGCCCAAAGTCCAAATACACCCCACTCTAACGATTGTCGAGACTCGAGGACTAGGAAAGATGGCAAAGATATCAAAGTATAAACTGTCTAGTAATGAATATATAATTATAAAATTATATTATGTATTTTTATTTTATAAAATATATGATGCAAAGAATAATTAAATAATTTAGCGTTTTTTTTAATCAAGTTCAAGAAATTTTGAAATCATTTTTAACTCATTTTGATTGATTTTTAACCACAAAAATATACAATATTACCGAAGTACAAAAACAAATATAGCATGAAAAAACTAATGTACCTTCGATGGAAGAATTGAAATACTACTCATGTTTTAATAATGCCGAGCACTCCTTAACTCAACTGAAAATCATCTTATTGATGAAACTCATACCCGACAACCACTTGATCCCATTTCACACTACATCTAAAATCGAAATTAATTATTCAAAATTTAAACGAATTGGAATTGAATCAAACTAAAGTGTGAACTAGCTTTCCATTAGGACATCTAGAATAAATTGTAAATCGAAGCTTAGCACAAACTTACTTAATCTTTTCGATTATTGGAACGATAAAATGTACCCTCGTATGTTTTAGCTATTCTTTTAGACTGAACTACGTATTTTGTTGAAATTAGAAAATATTCTCAAAAAACCCTCATTTTAAATACAAAGTATTGAAGAAAATGTAATTAAAACGGGCTATTTGAGAATTTTTCCTTAAAATTATATCAGAAATTTGTTACCAAATACGAAGTAATTTCTTATCTCAGAAAGCATTTTTAAGATATATTTCTGCATGTATTAGCACAGCTTCCTCTTACAGACTCGCTTGTTAACAATTATCACACCTYAAGCTCTATGCTACTCTGCAAATGTGCTGTGTGCTACAAATTAAAGCCCCCCAGCCTGCGCGATCTAGTCTAAACAGATCGGTACCTAAGAACGAAAGCGAGAAAGAACCAAATCCACACAGCAGGACAACAGATCAAATTCGAACTTTCCTGCTCACAGAAGCTGTAGTATAAAACAGGGAACATGGGAAGGGAACAAAATTCAGTGATCTTACCAATTTCGATTTTTTTTTTCCTTTTCTTTTTTTTTCAGCGGATGCACTAAAAGCATGCATGCCCTCTTTGTATTCCTAACCCATTGCTAATGTAAGTAAACATATCAACCTTCCTCATTGGTGATAGCTAAACAAGGAAGATATACAATGCTTTCAGTGTATCTGAACTGCCCTCAAAAAAGAGGCTAATCGCCTCGTCAAGAACAGGTGTATTAAGAAGTAACCTCATAAGTTTCTTTTTTGTTTTTCCTTTTGTTCATTTAAACCTTTTACCAATTTATCATTCAAAAGACCAAAGTGACTGTACATCAGGAGGTGAATATAAGCCACCAATAGGAGGTTTCATAAGAGACGGGTTTCTAACGCCTTCTCCGGTATTCTGAAAAGACCATTCATTCCTGGCAAGAAGAAAAAAAAATGACATTTTCGTTAGAAAACTATAAATAAGCAACCAATGTGAGCAGAATCGAAAAATCTATCAAAGAATACATAGGTCAATGTCACAGCTTATCGTCAAACATATCGAATTACAGAGTATGCTGAGTGATGACACTAGCCMATAGCCAACACTCTCAAAGACAGAACTTAGAATTGGAACCAAAGAGCTACAAATAAGTGTGGCTCTACAAGCACAAACGAAGTGTGACACAGAATTGGATCTTTTAGTAATGCAAGTTGATTTTTTTTTTTTTTTTTTACTAAAACGAAGAGTGGAAGAGTGGGAATCAATGTGGATGACTACACGCCCATGGAATGCTCGCTTTTAATTCATGTAGCCGAACCCACTTAGGAGACTAAGGCTTTGATTGATTGAAAATAGTTTACTAAAAACTGAAAGTTGACAGTCTATGCCAAAGCACACAACTATCAGTTTTGTCAAAGTATAGCCTCAATGGCTTGTAAAAGCCAAACAAATATTTAGCACATTGGTGATTGAACTGAGAGTTGGGAATTGATAGATCTGTACACACACAAAACTTAAGAACAACAATAATGTAAAAACCACCCCTCCTGCTTCCCCCCACTAACACAGGGATAATGAGAGAGAGAGAGAGAGAGGAGTGATGTGACATACGAGCGCACACACATTAACATATGCATGAATGTGCCCCCCACAAAACACTTTTAAGTTAAAATCAAGTGAGGCACCCAAAAGCAACTCATGGGCAAGTTGCTATTAGAGTATACTTCCCATTTGAAGAAGATAAACAATCTCTTGTTCTCCCATTGCAATGTTACATCTCAACCACTATAGTTCCCAAATCTCAATTTTTCAAACAATGTGCAACTTGTTTGATTTGTCAACGTTATGGGGTATCAACGATTCAATATGCTAATTCACAAGGTATCTGGAACGGTATCAACGTTATGGGGTAAACTAAAAATTTCTTTGCTTTTGACACAACACCACAAAATTACATAACTCTATCTTAATATACTGACATTCTTGCAAAAATAGTAATGACCACAAATTGGATGTAATTATATAGAGATGTATTTATTTGATAAGGAAAGAAAAGCAAGCCAAAGTAAGCTCATTACAATTATAGTTCATATCCAATATGAACAGATATTGATATCATATGAGCTTGTGGACTAGTGAAATTATGATATAATACCTCTCACAAATTTTAAAACATTTCTGACATAACTATACTCAAAACTTAAGGTTAATAGCACTCAACCTTGCTAGGGTTTGGATTGGCTAGGCTCAATTAGTGCTTCATTTCCATCCCAGAGACTGTTAMCTACACCATTATCATCTTAAATGTTTTAAACATCACACGCCCATCAACCCATGCTCCACCGATAATCTAGCCTTGTGCCAAACGTCCATATTGTGGATTTTTTTTACATATAAGTTCAACAAAATGTATGGAAATTTTTAAAGTATTCCATCAGCACTACCTTGCTAGATTAGTACACATTCAAATGAGCATAGTTTTTCCCACTTGGTGGATCTAGTGGATGCTACGTACCAACGAAAAATCCATACCCTATCATAGCAATAATTTCGTTATTACAAGTGAACATCGTGGAATAATAACTATGACAAAAATTATTTAAAACCTACATGAAAGCATACATTTCATCAGGCCTTAGCAGAGTAAACAACTACATGTCTACACTTCAAGTGCTAAAGCATAGAAGAGACCATGAAGCATTCGTCGGTTACAGATACCAAATGAACTCCTCAAAACAAATTGCATAGAACTATTTTAATGGCATATGGTGATCTACTAATTGCCTACTAGTTGTCTGCACTGATGTACTATTCTCCTAACCCAAAACACCAGCATCACCTTCTCAAAGGACAAAAGAGAAGAGTTGATAGAAGACACTGCAGCAAACCACCTAGCAATAACCTTTGTTATTAAACTTGGATTCGCAAGCAACATAAGCTCAAACTTTTTAGTTGTTTAGTTTTCTTAACCTAATTTTCTTTCTAGGGTTATCTACATAATCTTAAATATGATTTTGTACTCTACATTCTACAATCCACACCAAGACTTGATGATAATACCAACATCCCATTCTCATCAGAAACCTCACCCTCAACCACCCATACAGGGTTTAGACCCATTTCTACTATTGTTGCAATAACCCAACACCTCCCACTATGCTCCACCTCTCTATCAACACCCAACCTCAACCACCATAAAACATCAAACATCATTGATTGATCAAATTTTATAATGATGCTTTCAATTAGAATTTAAACCACCAAAGTCAGGTATATTGCAGTTAACAACGAAAAAATGGTGAAGTGAAGTGGTTTTTGAGCACAAATGGTGGTAGGAAAAATTTGAGAAGGGAGTGTGTGTGTCGAGGTTGTTGAGAGGGAGCAATGACGGTTGTTGTGGCACCAGAACTTACTAGGGATGGCTCCCCAATCATCTCTGTCATAGCCAGCAACATCTTAGATTCTAAGCCTCAAATTGCATCCAAAATGGAACTTGTATTCGAAGACACTAATTGCTAAACAATTAGCAAAACTAAAGAAACTAAACATACTCTGTGAAGGCTACAATAATCCACTCTACATAGCATCCTTTTCATTTTCCTTTACAAACCATAGTGAGCATCAACACTAAACCTAATTAGTATAAAGACCAGTGACTTCTGCTGCAAAAACTATGGCCAAGATAAGATGTATGGCCCGAGTGAGTAATAACACTTAACCAAACAGTGAAAAGAATGTCTTAAATGGCCAGCGACTTCATATGACCCTTGACATTTCGATTTGAAATGTCAAGAATGAATTAGTCACCTAAAACTTCCGCTGTACCAAGAAAAAAAAATACCAATTGAAAGAAGAAAGTGAATGTATTCTACATTGAAGATAATATGGAAGGTCCTTGCATGGAATGTAAACTTTCTAAAGTACTTGCCATATGCTAATTTGTTGCTACATCTCTCTTTCCACAGTTTTCGATACARGTCTTCAAATTAAAATTTCTTGAYTTTTGCAACTGTAGTGAAATACTTTTAAGATGGGGGGCGTCCTAGATTCCACATGACTAAGTCAATATGTAGCAACAAATTAGCATCGGAGGTAGTATAAGTTATGTAATCTGGATAACAATAGAGCATAAGAAACAATTGATACACAAAGTAATGCGGACATCAAAAGGGTTTATGTGTAATTATTCATCCATTTTCCAATGACTGAAAGCACACATCAAAGCATATCTGTAGAAATAGAATGTTAAATATAAAGATCGTTACTCACTTGGACCAGCTGGCTGTGGGCGGATCAAGAGCATTGAATGAAGACCCACCAGGATTCCCAAATGATATTTTCTTTTCAGAAGATTCTTCTTTAGGACTAGTAGGAAGATTGCTTTCACTGCTATACAGCGGAGGAAAAAAGGCCTTCTGCATCCATGGATCTTGATCATTACAGCTAGGTATAGAGCCACCAAAGGCATTAAAACTTTGAGCATGGAAACTGTGAGGAGAATGCATCCCTGGAGCAATATGGCCCTCATTTGTAAATAAAGAAGCCATAGTCTTCTGGGGTGATTGATGCATCATATCTTCATTGTTCAGTCTGCTTCGCTCTAAAGGAGTAATCCAACTGGCAGAACTTCCAACCAAGCTTAACCCCTCAGGACCAAGTGGAGAAGAATTCCACATATGCCATGTTCCCTTATCATTGTTCTCATTTAAGTCAGAAGCTGGCAAAGAGTGCATATCAAGGGCCCTCGGACTGCTAGAATAGTGGCTAGGGTTACTTGGCTTTTCATCAGCAACTCTCAGTCGTGATAATGGGGATTCAATTGGAGAAGGCCTGGTGACTTCCAAAGGAGTAGAAACGTTGATCATAGGACAAGAATTTGTGATTCCATCATTTACAAAACTATTGCCACGGTCCAACTGAAAGTTATCAAGCGATTCCGAAACAGGCCCAAGAAGTGATACAGGATCAGGTTCGTAGCACGGGTCCTCAAAAAGCTCTGGCTCTTCTGGTAACTTATCATGAGACATTTCCGAAACACTGGGGAAAAACGGGTCCTTTCCAACAGGTAGGCAAGCACTATTATTCAGAGGTCCGTTTGAAAAGGAGGTCAGCATAAACGGAGATGGCAAATTAATTGGGTTATCATAAAGCGGTGTGGAGGATACAGAACAAGGGACCTGAGCACTTTGACCTTCTGTTTGAGACTTTGCACTTGGCCTACTAATAACATTAGGGTGGGAGGGTGGGATTTGAGTGAATAACTGTTGCCACGACTTCGGTTGTGTCTTAGGCTGCGTATCTGAAGAGACCTGGAGTCAAACAGATGAAACTTGTCAACATAAAATCAAAATTTGCATTATGTAATCACTTTTGGTTCATGTTAGCCAACCCCACATATGGGATTAAGGCTTTGATTGCTTGATTGATTGGTTGAATCAAAATAATAATACACAGTAACTTACAGGACGGATATTGCTCTTATCTTCTGCATTCATAGTACTTTTTCCAGGCAGACGTTCTGGTGGAAGAAAATCACGTTTGCTATTTGAAACTACGGAACATTCAACAGAACTATTGGGCCTGAATTCTTTTGAAGAAGGAACAGGAGATGAGGCAGCTTTGCTAAAAAAACCACTGCCAGTAAATGCCTTGGAAGAAGACAATAAAGTGCCTCTCATGCGATCAAAATATCTAGTACCAAGATTCCCACGGCTGAAATTGTTTGTAAGATTAACCTTTGATCCATTACCTGTTTCAGTATTCTGCCCCTTCATGCTGTCTACTGCAGACTTTGGTGACTCCCGTCGATCAGCAGCCTCATTCTTTTTGTCAGTGTCCCGTTTCCTGTCGTTTTCCTTCCCTGGTTTCTTTTCCAACTCATCCACATCAGAGTTACTTTTATTAGATCCTTTATCTTTTTCCCTCCTCCTCTCCTGCCTCCTTTTCTCAGCTTCCCTCTTACTGTCTTTCTCCCTTAATGAAGAGGTTCCTTTAGCACGATGTTCGGCCTCCAACTTTTCATCTCGCAACTTCCTGCGCTCTTCAACCAGTCTCGCTACCTCTTCCCTTTGCTTCCTTTCTTCCTCCTCTAATAGTTCTCTTTCTAATCTAGCTTGCCTCTTTTCTTCAGCCTTCCTACGAGCTTTCTCCCCTCTGCTTTCATTACCTGTACTGCCGTTCTCACCCTTCTTGGACATCATCTGCTCAGCGTCTGATGAAGGATCATCTGAGGAACTAATCCTAAAAAGTTTTCTCCAAAGCCACCTTATACTCAGTAAAAACGACGTTAAGAGTTTGCAAGAAAAAAGGTAAACACCTGAATAAGATTTCTCTGCAAGGCATGATTCACTTCTGCTGAACAAARCAGCACCATTATTCCGTGATGGAAAAGACGACTTAACCGGAAAAGGGGCATTAACTACCCAACTCCCATTCTCTAACCATTCTTGATTGCAAAGAGAAACATTATCTGACCAGGGCTTCCCATTCAATACCTTCCCACCCTTACCAAAAAAGTCCTTAATAATCCCGGAGTTCGAAATACCAGGAGACACAGGCAAGTCAAGAACTGGCCTTTTTGATATATGTCCACAATATGAACACATAAATTTACCTCCACCTGGATTCTGATCACGATAAGGTGTCAAACAGTTCCTACACTTCCTAGTAGCAGTTTTCTTGAGTTTCTGCAACTCCAATGCCTCATTCCTCTTCCTCTCCCTCAGACGTGCATTCCTCCGCAGTCTCCAAGCAGACAACTGCGGCATCAAAACCTCATACCAGAARAAGGTAACCAACAATACAAACACACACGCCAATCTAGGCGATGTAATTTCAAACCTAAAGGCAGGTGGTAGGAGCTGTGACACCGCCCATAGCAAAATAAGCGGAATGACTAACCAAGGCAGCATAGTAGCAACCCTGCGCGACCACTTCTGAATCACACAGAACATACACATTATCCCCCTGAACCTAAACCTATCTTCGCCGTATTGATATCCACCGATAAAACAAAAACCCTAATTCCACCCCCCCAAAACTCAACAAGTCCGCTTCTCTTCCAATTCCTTCACAAATTCAAGCAAAATTAATCAAACTCTTCCGTCATTACAACATTTACAGCACTAACTAACCCTAACTCATCAAACCTTAGCTTGCATTCACACAAATAATCAATTCAAAACCCAATACACGGCAATCAATCAATAGCAATAAAAATAACAACAATTAAATCCCCAACCCTAATTATTCACATCATTCAATCGCAGCACTAGGGTTTCAATCGAAAGCTGCGAAATTGCATTGAAACAAACTAAGAAACTCAATTCCTAAATTAAGCAAACAACCATACAAGATTGATTAGGAAATGGTTGATAAACTAACAATGTTGAACAAAGCTTCATCAGATTGCGAAAACGATGTTGGAATTGCCGAAAATTGTTTCGATTGATTGAAATGCGAGAAATGTTGAAGAAGAAGGAAAAAGAGAGCAAAGCGAGTTGAGGTTGAGTCGACTCGGAGGAGAGCTGCGGCGTTTGTTTTTTGCTCGCGTTGTTGTTTTTTTAATTTTTGAAATAAAATTTTGTGATTTTATTTTAAATTTTTTGGTTGAAGAAGAAGATAAGACGATATATGAAAAAAATATAAAAAAGGAAAGTTAATGTTTGAATAAAAAAAGGTGTTAGTAATTAACATAGTAATAAATAAATAATAAAGAGATTATGAAGAAATGATCATTGTTAATAAGCAATCTCTTTTTGATTTCAAGAGCAATTAATTTTGATCAACTAATTAATTAAATGATCCAAGAATGCATGAGCTTTGATCTCTTGAGGAGTAAGAGTATTAATTGATGATGATTCACTTTTTAGTGTGGATAATTTTAGCACGTGCGACCTGATTCATACTGAATTTGTTTCTGTGTCTTCTTTTTTTTTTGACAAATATTTCCTTTTTTATTGTTATAATATTAATATTCATTTAAAAATTAAAAGGTCTCCTTCTCATCTTTTTGAGACGGAAATAAAGGCTTCATTTAAAGTTACTTTTTAGAGCATGTTTAGCCCCAAGTCTTAAGGTTTGGGGTGACATATCAAATTGGATTTGGGGTGCTTGAGACTTGTCCCATTTTTCTTTAAAGATCTCAACCAAGTCTCAAGTTGAGTCTTGAAATTCCAAGGCTCAACTTAAGATTTGAGATTGGGACCCACTCAAGTTTTATTTAAGTTTGTTCATTAATGTTATTATTATATAGTAAAAAAAAACTATGTCATATATTTGAATCTTAGGGCTAAAGTGATAAATTTGATCAAATTTTAAGAAGAATTTGATGACATCATTTTCAATAGGAATCACAAAAAATGATGTCATCCGTATAAGACTTTGGACTAAACATGTTTTTAGGACATTTTTTTCTTACCTTTGTGCTAGCCGCTAGGTTTTTCTAGCATTATCCGTCGCCTTTTTTTAAAAAAAAAAAAATTAAGGAATTTTCTTGTTCAATTGTCTTTCATCTCTCTTCTCTTGGTTTCAATTCTGAATATCCTTAAGGATGGTGTTTATTCTTATATGAAAATCTAAGGTTTCACAATTTTTACAAAAGTCTAAAAGATCACAAAAGTATTGTCACCCAAACAACTAGCTAGGTAAACAACATATAGTATGCCAAATCAATGCGAACTCACAGATTGAATTGCTTTATACGAATATTTTTATTAAGGTTATTGTTAATCAAACCTGCAATCTTGTTAGTTCTAATTAAGGTGCTATGTATTTTTGTTGAAATTTTAAATTTTGATTGTAAGTGTCGTTTGACTATATGTTATTGGTCGTATATTCACGCGATGTGTGTGTCAATTTATACATTTATACTTGAACTCATTGGAACTTGGAAGAGCTGGGAGTATTTGTGTCGACCCAAATGTATGGTTTGAWTGGGCTTTCGAGATTTAGAGGTGTTTAATGTAGCAATGTTGGGTCCTCAAGGCTCAAGCTTGGAGGCTTCTTACAGCTCCTGATACTTTATTAGCTCGTGTAATGAAGGCCAAGTTCTTATTTGGGTGTACAAGGAAGTCTTTCGCAATGAAAATAATTTTAACACAATAACCTCGAAATACGTGAAATTTGGTTTGTTGCATTTAATTTGATACGGATGAAGCAAGTTTTTCTTTGTTTGATTGTATTCGGTTTAAGCAACTAAGGTAAGTTGTTTTTTTTTTTGTATTCGTTTTGTAATACATAGTGTTTACCGATCGCATTAATAGTCGATCGCGTACTTGATAATTTGTATGGAACTTGATATTTGATCACATGGTTTGTATGAAACTTGTTGTTTCTTCGTATGGCATGATTTATAATTGATAGCTTTTTTAATATGATTGCAATACTCGTATGCAAAACAAAGACTAGAGTGAAAAGGTAAAGATGTCGAATTGTAACAAATAAAAGGGGTTGATCGTACATATTTGTCGTAAGGATCTACATAAATTATTTGTGTAGGTGAACTTTGAAGATATTATAAATGAATTTTGTTTTGTACTATATTAATATTTGTTCTAAATTAGGGAATATTTACTCGCACTATATAATATATATATACATTAATTTATTTTAGGATGAATATTGATATTTTTATTTATAACATATAATACATATTATAAATTAGATATTTGTTAAGAATAAAAGATAAGATAGATAAGGAAAATAAATCATTCACAATATATTTCCTTATCTATCTTATGTTATTTTCCTAATAGATATACATATAAAATTAATGGATATAAAAAATAACATAAACATAGATATATATAAATACGGATACATATTAATAATAAGATAAATATAGATTCTTAAATTTAAGTTTTATTATTATATTTAAAGTTTAAAAGATAAAATATATAATTTCATGGATAGAATAGATATAATGTTGTTTTTTTTATAAAATATTATTATATTTTATAGATTCTATTTTTGATGATAAGAAATAAAACATATAAGATACATAAAAGAAAATATATCGTGTGTGAAAAGATTCTTCCTATATAAATTAATCTTAGAAGTGTTAAATACAATACATTCGTCAATATATACATAACACAAATTATATCACAAATCAATTCTTTAAGGCTTGGAATATCGCAGACTACAATCATCAATTTGAGAGTGGAGAAGAAAATAGAGATCGATTATGAATTGATCGATATTCGGAACAAGCAAGGTATATTTTAATTTAAAAGTTTTATTTTTGGATTATTGGTCTCGTTAGGTCCTATGCTGTTAAGTTTACTATTGCATATAAAACATTTATTTACTTCGTCCGTAAAAAAAAACATTTATTTACTTCTATTTGACTTTGAGTTGTTTGGGTTTTCAATGTATATAACTAGATTACCCTGTGCGATGCACGGTTTATATAGTTTGTTTTTATAAAACAAAATTAATGAAACATTACAATTACCAACCAAATAAAAGTTTGTAAGGTTTATATTTATTAACGTTAAACATTAGGTGACTCTTAGGGTTAGGTTGTGGTTTATAATAGCACATAATAATCCCGATCAAATGTTTCGGTTAGATAAATAATACTTTAACACATCTCCAAATTAAACTGATTTCAAAAAATAAAATATTCAAAATTTAGGCTTAAACTATATTCCAAAGAACGTTTATAATTTATCATCATTTATTAATTTGGGAGGAAAAAAAGAAAGGTGAGGATTGCTTTAGTATTAGTATATATAGATTTTATTTTATATCGATCAATCATTGTAGATTAATTTTGAGACGTAAATCGATCCCAATATATGTAATTTTAATTTTATATAAATCATTCTAGATTATTTTTAAGACGAAAATTGATCCCAAYATTTATGTACAATGCACGAAATATAAATATTTATTGTGTGAATGATTATTGAGATTCATCGGCTTAGGCTAAATCTCATCGCATAAGGGGAAAAAAAATCGTGTTACGTCTTTAAGATTTGGCTAATTAGGGTGCTTTATTATGTATTTGGTAAGTTATATGTTTTAAGTGAGATTCCAAGACAATGGAATATGTTTGTTTGAAATGATCGTCATTTTGGGGGTGTTAGTCGAAGGCATAGATTAGATACCAATTTCGAATTCTACTTTTGAATAGAAGCGACTCCCTCATCCCATTTTAACGGTTGATTGTGTCGTGTCGTGTTTTGGCGCAGTGTCGCTTATATAATTTGTTTGAATCCCTCCAGTCTTAACTCGATCGATTTGTTTAATAAATGGATTGTGTCAACCCYTGTACATAAACAGATTGTCTTAATTTATAATTTAACGTGTATGTTTATTATTTGATCTCGTCCAATTATTTAGTCCTATCTTTAGGGAAATTCCTAGGATATCTCGAGATATTAAAAAAAATAACCTTCGAGGATATGATAAAATTTTGGTTACATACATATTATTTCTTATTAAAATTTTATCACATAGAGTAAAGTCATATCTTAGTATAATTTTATCATATCTTGGTGAAATTTTATCATCACCTTGAAATTGAGACATTTTGCAAAAGA
>SNQN01001012.1:84326-104689 GCA_008642245.1 Bassia scoparia
CACTAACAATACTAGGTGGGGTATAAGTATTGTTCTCATTATAATTATTATCATTAATTATATAAATTCCTGTAGTAATTAATGCAGATGCTTTGATATAAGATATTCACATAAAATGAAAGAATTTCATGTTGAAACAATTATGGATCACAAACCTAAAGAAACTGATAACATTATTGATTGTTAAATTTTAGATCATAACAATACTTTATAGGATACGAATGAGTTAGAAGATATGATAGTATTCTACCGCGATTGCTATGTCAAACCCAAAGCATCGAGAGGCAGACAGATAAAGTCTCAGGTTATAAACATGATCCAATTTGAAATTATACCTAATGTTCATCATGCAATGTATTTTTGAATGACGTTATGTATTTGTATTGATAGGAATGAGGAAATTTATCGAAAAGGAAATTGAGTTTATTAAAATGTAACACTACACAAACTGTTTTATTTAAAACAATACTCACAACCTGTTTTATTTTTAAAGCAAAATTAAACTACTGTTTACTAAACTAAATGTTAAAACCAAGATGAAATACTAGTGCTAACACATTATCACATGTTTGTACATGTATCAGTTTAGACATTGACAATTGATTAGGTATTTATGACAGTTTAACACCAATCAAGTGGACAGAAAACACATTAAAACGTGGGACATTCATCGACATCATCAAAAACCACATCAGGATTCCTTCGCATCGAAGGGTTTGTTCTGACAATAAGAGACACTCGACAACCCTATTTGACAAATTCACCATTGGCACCGCACGATCACATCACAAGCCTTGTTACCTCATATTTATTCACATATTAATGCGTGGCCATGTACACAATGGACAGGGTGCGATTCAGACGATCAGGTAAATAATAGAACAAGGACATAAAGAAATCTATAGTATTAGAACTTCAAAAGATTAGACCAGCTGCTAATATTAATAAAAAACATCTTACTGTACCGCGAGAAAAGGATGCACCCTCCCCAGGCATGAGGCATATCCAGTATAGACTTCAAGTGAAACAAAACACGCTTTGCTCCCATCAGTTTGTTGGCGAACACGCAACCCACCAGGTCATAAAATTTTGTTCTTCGCAACAGGATAAGGCTGGAAGCAATCTCGTAGGATCATCGACATAACATTGGGGTCGGCAAAGTCCTGTCAAGATACAGCCATCAAAACAAGACTTAAATTCTTCTCTTCATTGCATCATCAAGGGGAGCCAGTCAGTTCGTATCAATGACAACTTGGGTAACTTATAAGTCATACGTGTTACTCGTTTACCCCTCCTACCGTTCTGCGCTAGATCCACATATGGCAAATTTTTTTCGAAGAGCTAGCAACGATCTATAACACTTTCGGAGTGATACGGTCTCTTGGATACAGGATAGTTCCTTAGGTTATTCTAACACCAATTTTACTTGGTTAGAGGTCACTCTACAAACACAGCCTACACACAACCTTTCATTCAGAGCTCCAGCTTATCATCAACCATAACACAAAATCCACTAGGTATTTCAAATGTAAACACTACACACAACAAACTCCAACGCCCATTCAGAGTTACCACACTTCTCTTGACGGGTCATCGACAATTATTTTATAATATTTCCCGAGTTCCACTCTACTTTTACATATAGCAGGTGGCGGGTGCAAAACAATACGAATATTTAAACATTATTTACTAGAAACTAGGTAAACAACTAAATGCCTACAGTCATAACTAAGGAGTAAAACAACTTGACTTTTGGTCACAAGCGGGGGCGCGGAGAGAACGCAGTTACCTGGAGCATTCACAGAAGACGCAATTGGAATATTCCTACATAAATTTAGCAATGCAATTCTGAATTACTAACAAGGGATGGGAGAACAATTTTGGAATAAAAAAAACATAGGCAAACATCAAAACATGGGATTACTACATAGATGCACTCGAACATTATTGCGGGTTCAGACAAAGTCCCTTCGCTGCAATAAACCAAACGAGCATTAAAACATCGTATTGCGCACGAAAGGCAAAGATAATCAGTATTGAAATGAGAGACACTCACCTAGCAACCAAAAAATGGGGGGAGTTGAAGTTGATCGCGTATCACATACATGAATTCTATCAGAAAATTTGTACTTCCAAGCACATTGACTGGACATTAGAATCAAGTAGAGCAAGGACACTAACTGTCTGGTAGTTGTTGCCATACAAGATTGCGTACAACTGCATCAAAAAATTACATATTTAACCGAATTAATCAACAAATTTCAAGACTTACAAATTTGAAGTACAAAGTATTTTCCACTAAATCAGCAGGAACGGATATTTCACCCCACACAGATAAATCCAATCACGATTAAAGAATTGCATGTAATTTCCACCTATCTACACAGACTTAACTTTGGTATAATTTTATTGGAAAATTTTGATTTTCGCGGGAACATAGATCGAGCGAGAATAGAATTAGAGGGGGAAAGAAAACAAATACAATATTGAGCATTGCTCAAAACAGTTATCAATACAGACAAACCTAGAGAAACTTATTACTACAATAATTTAGTAATAACACAAACACAGGCCTAGGATATTCATCATAGTAATTATCAAGTAAAAAGCGACAAACAAGGACATTAATTCTAGCAATTAATTGGTAAGGAAGCATTTGCGCTTAGACATATTAAATCGCCAATCTAAATATTTTCAACTAAGACAACAAAAGAGAAATATTATAAAATTAAGCTCAATGAAAATAATGGGGGATTTTGAGAATAACTCACGTAGAAGGCTGATTTGCAATGAAAGGGAAAAGGCGATCGATACAGGTACAGTATAAGTAAGGTGACCCAATCTTCACAGACAAAGTGATGGTTGACGGGATTGAGTGTCGGGATGAGTTCAAATAAATCAGAGATCGAAGGAAAGAAATAATCGAGGGGCGGGAGGGAGGTTAGTCAAATGTAAAGGGAACAAGTGCGAAACCATAGGGGGTACTATGGTTTACAAAGTGAACAGGTCACTAACAGGCAGGCACTAATCCACTGCAACGCAGCATATTAAACATTGACGGAAAATTCTCATATAGACAAATAAATCTATAGTCAATATGCTAGATAGGAAATTTCCTGATTAGATACAATTTCGAATTCTATTTTGAAGAGACGCGCATCCCTCTTTCATTTAACTGTTGATATATTAATTAAACACCTATATTTGTAAAGATAGTATATATTATACTTAACAAATTAGACACAACCGATCGAGTTATCATTATTTTTGGATAGTTACGACTATTAAATCATAACACTGTATATTTATAAAACTTAATATAACAAAACAACAACAAAAAATAAAAAAATCTTATTTAAAGATTTAAACAATTAACAAAATTAGACCAAACAAACCTAATATTACGGTAGTTAATACGACATGATAGTATATCTAGATAGTAGTTTTAATTTTTTCACATTCAATCGTTGATGGATTATGGATTTGTACATATTTTTATTGCATTTTTAATTGTTTTAAAATACTATGCATGTATATGCGTTCATTTCTTACCTTGTATATATAAAATCAGTACTAACATATAATAACATCAAATATATACTTCGTATGTTTTTGGCCTCTTAGTTAATAGGCAATCAATCATAAGAGTATTCGAATTCATTAGTACGAGATGGCAGATTGGGGCAATCTTCCAAAAGACTTGGTGACTAAGATTGCAGAGCACTTGGATTTCTTTGAAGATTTTGAAGCTATGTCGGAAACATGTTCTGGTTGGAGATTAGCTGCAAAGGAGGCTAAAATTCGCGGTTCGTGTGACGTGAYAGAAGCTCATACACTTCCGTGGCTAATGCTACCGGAGACAGACGAGTCCTCCAACATTCGTCGTTTCTATAGTGTCTCTAYYCGCATGGTTCGTGAGATTAGCCTCCTCGATGATTTGGCAATCAGTAGGTATCATTGGAAGAGGTTGTTATCGTCGCATGGGTGGCTGCTTGTTGTGTCGGAAGAAGGAAACAATAACAAACTATCTCTTTTCAACCCCTTCTTCTCGAAGCCAACAATCGAGCTCCCGGAAATAAATAATATTAAGGTATGGTCACAATCACATATCTATGAGATCGATGACTACATGTGGGACAGTGCTTCTCTTAATAAATTCGTCTTGTCAGCTGACCCTTGCACAAACGATAACTTTGTCGTCTTTCTTTCGTGTGAGGATACACATTGCTACCCTGAATCAATTTTGCTTTATTGGAAAAAAGGAGATCATGGGTGGACTCGCGTTATACATCCAGTTGTAGAAATGGGGTTAGGATTACATGGATTGCATTTGCACTCGGATGCGGGTTTTCTCACAAGTCCTTGTCGTGGTGTAACATTTTATCAAGGTGAGTTTTACGGTGTTAATTTTCACGGCTTAGTTGTGAAATTTGAGACATCATCCCAAGGTAGTTCTTTTAAAGCCGTGACTAAATTATTAGAGGCTCCACACAATACTAGTGTAAGTGTTGATGATGACGTTAAATGGTTTTATCACTTGGTCGAATCGAGAGGCCAATTGTTGGTTGTTCGTCAAGTGATGAAGTATGAAAAGGTGGTAAAGCATTATCGTTTTAGTAATAAGGCTAATATTACGTTCCACCTTCACACTGTAAGGTTTGAGGTGTTTGAGTTGGATGTTGATACCGGAAACGTCAAGCAAGTGCCAAGCTTGAAAAAACGAGCCATTTTTTTAGGTTTAAACTCCAACTTTTCGGTCGATGCATCATATTCCCCAYCTCATGGATTAAAGCCTAATTGCATTTATTATACCAACCAGTTGAAGGGACCTGGACGTTGTGATAAATGTCATTGTGCATACAATTTAAACGACGGCGAATTTGAAAGGAGTTTTTACGAAGGTCCTTCAGCACATCTCGGTAAACTTACACGACTTATGTGGGTTGAGTCACCCAAATGATGGTCATGTATGTGTAGTGCAATTCACTTCTCGTATTTTCTTTTTAAATTTGATCAATGGAGTTTCATACTTTTTTTTTAAAAAAATAATCTTTGTATGTTATGTGGTTTTTTTTTTTTTAAAAAAAATTCTTATTCTGCCTTCGTTGGTATCATGAAGATCATAGGTTCGATTAAAACTAGCAATATGTCGAAGCTTGTTGAGTTGTTGATGAGAGTAATAACTGCGAAAGTCTGGGCTTCATTAAAACTTGGGCCGCTCAATATAAAATTTGGGCCGCTTCTAACCAAACATGTTGAAATCTAACGCCAATATCAACCTACTAACCCAAATAATCCCCTTCATATAATTAGTGTGAACTATGAACAATTGCACTCACCCTTCGTCTAAAACTTGACCTTAAACGCTCGCATTGCGTGCATATTATGCCGACACAAAATTTGGATATAATATTAGGGATTTATGATYTAGTATTCAAGTAAAATTTACAAAGATTTTTTCTCAAATAAATACTCCTGAGCTTGGACTTAATTCTAATAAGATATTCTTGTGTTTTACGAATTATTTCAACTACACCTGGACATTGGACTATATATGAGGAAATAATCATTTTTCGAAAATTTGCATCGTTATTCCACTTCTTTCATTTATGCCCTACTATGCTTATCTCAACTTTATCCCAAAAAAAATTAATAATGTACTCCGTATTTTAAATACAAAAATTACATGTATGGAATTTGAAGCATTTGAATTCATTTTCATCGTAATTATTTAAAAGTAAGCAATCATTCGATTTTCTTAATTCAAATCTAATAATGGGGTTGAAGGTGTAAAGTGGGATATAAATGGAAAAAAATGAAATAATGTTTTGTAGGCTTGAAAAATAGTAATTTTGTAAGATACCCTTCGTTAGGAAGGGTACCTCAAGTAAAAATAAAATTTAAAGGTATATGAGACAATTCGAAAAATACAGGTTTCCTTCAGAAAAAAGGCTAAAACTAAGGTCACGGTGTGTAATAATCAAAACTTTAGGYCCACGTAGTGTAATTCCATAAATTTAGTTGTCACCGTGTATATTTTGCAAAAGTTRGAGGCCACCATGTATAATTTCCCTTTATTATATTATCCAGAAATCCCTTAAACATAAACATTAATAAAACGTATGTATCAAATAATTGTATCGTGTTGTATTAACCCGTGGGATAGGATTGTAATTTTCGACATCATCGATCAATCCACACCCAATGTTTTATTGTTTTACAAGCGCTCTACCATGACATGTCGTAGACAACTAATAGAAGATGATGATCTGAGCTTCCTATCTTTTGAGTGAATTGAAAGAGACCATACAATTATTTTCTTTATAATAATCTACATACTTGTACATTAGTATTACAATGACAATTAATTGATGGAATAAAAAGGAAGATTCAATTCTTTGGTGTTGACTTGTTATCCCTACAAAATATTCTTTTCTATAAAAATGAATATTCATCAATCATCAATAATAATTTTGTAGTTGTAATTGATAAGTTGTCTATATTAATTGATGGTTGAGCATTCAACTAATTGAAATTAGTATAAATAATATAAAATGCTAATAATATAAGCTAATCATTTAAAAAGAACATGTCACGAAAGGTCCCAAATATATATCATCAATAATATTGTGATGGATAAGAAACAGCTCGATTGTTCGAATTAAATTAAAGAAGTAGTGCATTATTTTTCTATGTTCATCCATCAACTATATGAGTGAGTGGTGAGGAAATCACTAGGTAAGGAGTATCCCTAGCAAATCGGTTTTTAGGTCAGCATTAGTCGATCAATATATATCAAGTMTCGGTCATTTTTCCATCTTAAATCAGTGAAGATCGAGTRAGTGAATAGTCAATTCGTTGGAAATAAGATAAGAGACTTAGACACATTAATATAAAATATTGTTATGCGTGCAACAAAATGATAAGAGGGTAGATAAAATTAATGTTATAATTAAGAAAAATGCTATACGCAACCCTTAGGGTTGCATATAAGCATTAAATTCTTGCTTAAAATGGTAAGTATTTATAGCTTTATGTTAAAATTGCACAAAATTTGATGTTCTAAATGTTTACCTTTTTGAAAATCTTCCTTTTTTGACTTCTTATATGCAGCCCTAAAAACTCTATATATCATAACCCTATAATATAATTAATATTTCTCTGGCCAATGAAAACTCAATACGCACGTGGAATTGAGATCATTCAATACAGTCACTCCCCTTTAAAAAGTAGCTAGGATAGTGCGAAAATCAACCCCGATATTCCTTGCACCCCTTTTCTTCTTATTAGAACCTCCCTGTCTTAGAGTTGCAACAACAATATTTATATATACTTTATCAACTTGCAACAACAATACTTATATATACTTGTTCATAGTATGAGCAAATTTTCAATAATTGATTCATCAAAGTGTTATAAGAATAACAATGGAAATATGTATTACGTAATATACGAGTAACTCATATATACTTTAAATCAATTTTATGTGTTATTAGTTTATTATCCATTAACCTTAACATTTCTCATATCAAATCAATTTACTTATTACATTAATTACATCTATCTCATAATTCCCTTCAAAAAAGATAAAATAATGTCTATCTCAAAATCTCAAAAAATTACTATATCTTAAATAATTAATCAAGTGTAAAATTATCTAATTAATAAAGTGTAAAATTCTCTATAATTTTATTTGGTTTATTTTAGTTTTATTTTAATTAATTTAGTTTCATTTGTTTTAATTCAGTTAATCGTATTTAGTTTTAGTCTATTTTAAGTTTTAGTTTATTAGCTTATTAAGGTTCAGTATTTTAGTTTCAGTTAAGTTCAATGTCAGTTGATTACGGTTCAGTTAAGTTCAGTTTCAGTTAATCTCAGTTCAGTTAAGTTCAGTTAAGTTGATTACGGTTCAGTTAAGTTCCTTCAGTTAACTCAGTTCAGTTAAGTTCAGTTTATTGATTACGGTTCAGTTAAGTTCAGTTTCAGTTATCTCAGTTCAGTTAAGTTGAGTTTCAGTTGATTACGGTTCAGTTAAGTTCGGTTTCAGTTAATTCAGTTAGTTTACAGTTAAGTTCAGTTCACGTTAATTTCAGGTTCAATTAATTTCAGTTTCAGTTAAGTTCAGTTCATTAATTTCATTAGTTAATTAAGTTCAGTTAATTTTCAGTTTCAGTTTTATTTAACAGTTAAATTTCAGTTTTCAAACAGTTAATTTCAGTTTCAGTTTGTTCAGTTCAGTACGGTTCAGTTTCAGTTTATATTATCAGTTAAATTCAGTTTCAGTTTGACTCAGTTCAGTTAAGTTCAAGTTACAGTTCATTTCAGTCAGTTAATTCAGTTATATATGCAGTTTATTCAGCTAAATAATCAGCTTGATAACCAAATTGACAGCCCTAGTCTTATGTCTTGGGTGGTTGAGTTGTGTACAGTGTACACATCAAGGTATAAATAGTGCTAAGGGTCATCAGCTCTCCTCAATAAGTGCCTCCAATTTATAACGAACAATTTCATTTCTCAAGCTATATGACATTATATATATTTCGATACGATACTTGGGAAATATCCTAATGAACGATCAAACCCGTACTTACATAACAAATAAGGTCACATACATTGCTGTAATGTAAATGTAGTACTTCTTGTAGTTTCCTAAAAGGATGATATCGCAGACTCTTACGTGTATCGATGCACAATAGATTTATTGTATATTAGAATGAAAGTGATTCTTTTGTTTAATATATAATAACTCTTATTATTTTCATTATATGTATAAACCGAATAATGAGTTATTATATAGACTAAAATAAAGATCATTATGTGTTTCGTGCACAATAATTTTATCGTGTATCTGATGCAGCACAACAACTTTTGAATGATATTTTGTATTTATCCTACCAAAATTTACCATCATATAGCAGTTGATGTTGTGGACCGCATGCATGACACATGTTATCACATGCATGCCAACATTACATATACATAATATTTGTAAAGAGACTAATTTGATTTAAGGGTATGTACCTAACTGTATTTTTTGGGTGTTTTTAAATAGTTTATTATGATGAAACTCAATGATAGGTCCACATGCAGATCATGTGTCATGTATGTTATCTCATGATCAATGAATGACTGATCATAATATATATCTGCTTATTATTGAATTTTTCTTTCACTTTTAGCGTAAGTGGTCATTACATTTGTAAATATTTGACATAGGGCTGATAGCATTATACTATTCCTCCCTTTTTTTCGATGTTCGTTACGCTTTGTCGATATTATTTTCTCTATTCTTTCTCTATTATACTTGAAAATTAATTAATTATTCTCTTATACACTTATAATATTGCATTGAAATCTATGAAATAAAAAAACATAACAAACTAATAAACGAAAAAAATACATTATAAAGACACGCAAGTGTGGAAAAATAGTAACTCTCTTTTTCGGATGCAATTCTACAATCATCCTTGCAACTAGCATAGTCTAAATGATAATTTCTCCAGGACAGCGCTACTTATATTATGGTGTCATAGAATTCTATCAATTCACGTGGTTTGCAAATCTAGTGACATTTTTTGTAATTTAGGGGCTAAGTGGAAGGGGTAATGGTGTTTTTAGGAGAGGTTTTGAGGTGATGTGGTTTAACCACACACATATTTTAGTTAGATTTCCTTCTTCCTGATCATCACTGGATAATTAAACAATCAATTTAAGCTAAAAATAACAATTTACACTATTAGATCTCTCTGGAACTTTTGTACCCATGGATTTCTCCCTCGTCCATTTCGTTATTCTTGGATACCTTCAATTGGTCGCCCTATTATACTTGAATTACGTAATTGACTATTCATACTATATTGATTTATCATAAGGAGCAGTAATATTCTAGTGCATTTTCAAATTGGCATGTTTGAATATCCTAGTATAACAATCAAGTCTTAATACTCTTAACTCATAAGTGTGTGCTTGTAAGCCGGCATAAATAACCAATTTGTGTAACCCTTTTAAAACTCATCTTGGAGACTAAATCTTGTCAAATTAGTCACTCTATAGTTGGGAGACTAGACACGTGTAATAAAATAAATCTTTCATATGTACTATGAGTAGCTAGTTAATACACACGCCTCGACAACATAACATGTGATATACGAATACGAGTATCAAATTACTATGCATATTGACAAATCATTGGAGTATTTTAATTAACAAAATTGAAGACACTATAATAAAACTATATATCATACTAATAATTGTGAAATTAAACTTAACAATGCTAAAAGACAGAAAACATACATGATTAAGTGATCATCAATCATGCAAGCTAATAAGATGAATCATGTTAAGTAATATTAACATATACAATATAAAGGTAAAGTTGATAACCACAGTCAACAATCATTCTAAATAATTGACATTTTAAAATTTTGATAAGGACATTGGAAGGTGGGTGGGACCCTTAATGTATTTTGTTTGCTTCCCTTCAAAGTTGAGAGGAGTGCAATGGTTATTATTTATTTATTTATTTATATTTAATTTTAGTTTTTGTGAGTGATTGTTAGTCCATGTTTCTTTGGAATTAATTCCTTGATATATATATTTCAGTACAGTTCAGTTTCATTCAATTTAGTTCAGTTTTATTCAATTCATGTCAATTCAGTTCAATTCAATAACCTAATTTAATTTCATTTTTTCACAAAATATTCATTTCAGTTCAGTCCCATTCTGGTTCATTTCTGTCCAAAAAACACAGTCTTACTTCTTATTGTTACTCTATAAACATATATTAACAAGGGTGTCAAGCAATGTCTACACGTCATGTGTATCGCTCATTTATTGTTATTGCGTCAAGTGTCACCACGTGTACCAATTATAATCAGACACATTCAAGTCATTATTTGTTTCTTTATTATTAAAAAGATTGGACGTAGCAAGAACGAACACAAGATCTCTTCTAAAACAACAGACATACTTTCCAACTCAACCGATTATTATTAGTGATTTAAGTGTTTACATATTTTTATAGGAACCCTACATTATTGTTGATTTTTTTTATTTTTTTTTACTTTAAATGTTTAGCTACGTTTTATTTTCTATTTTCATACGAAGTATTTCATTTTTTGAATTTGACATTTTCTCAAATAATACATAACAAGTCATCATATCATCTTAAAATTTTTTTAAAAAAATAAAAAAAATATAAAAAATTAATGAAATTTATAATTTACGAAAACTTTATAATTGACGACGACCGGAGCATCGTCCGGGCCAAACCGCCAAACCACTAGTTTATCTTTGAAAAGTAATGTATTTTTGTATGTAACACTATATTATAATCTTACTCCACCATATAAGAAAAATCAAGGTGCAAGAAGTGCGCACTACTTTAACAAGGACATGACTTATGAATAATGACTATTACTCCGTAAGTCCGTATTATTGAGTGTGAAAGTGATGGCATGAGATGAAAGTTTTTTCTTCTTAAAGTTAAATTAAACAACTTTAATTTGATGCCATTAATCTTTCAATAATTTTAARGAAATGGGATACATAGTACTTTTGTTAATGAAAGTGTACATGACTCTGATCTTTAATAGCCAACCATTAGGTTTCAATTAGTGATGTCTTATTTTGCAAATAGTTGAAGCTAATTTGATATGCCAAATTAAAAGTAGGTAGTTTTTATTGATTTTATGGAGGCTAAAACTAATTGTATCATTGATCAAACCAATTGTATCATCATCTATCTCTCGAATGACATACCTATTATCATCACTATAGAGTTAAGTTGAACATTTTTAACAAGTTTCTTTGGACATGTTTGTAGCAACGATAATCCTAACTAGACACATTTGTGTAAGTACATGTGAATTATGGATAAATCACAATAGGTAGAGACATAATTATCGATTATTCAAAGATAAACGATTTACAAGAGATTTAATATAACATTACGTTAAGATGTGAGTTCTTTTGCATCACGTTATTATTTTCATTGTTATATGGTGGACTGTATCCACAAATCTCCACTAGAAAAGAATATCGTCTATCTTATTTTCAAAATTAACTATTCCGTATCAAAATTTTCAACATGACTTTTTTATTGTTATTTTGCATTTATGATTTTTGTTCAATTGCAAGGGAAGCACCCATAATGCACAAAATACTTATAAAGTATAAGTCCCTCCAACCCCAACTTTGTAGGTTATTATATATGCACAAGTCCAACGGCAAATAAAGATTATATTTCCCCCCATTACACACAACTACTTCTCTAATGAAGTTACAAACTTAATTGATTATTCTTTAATTCTTAATTATTCACAGTTTCACACACTAATATTTATCGAATGCTATTTTCACTTTATCAAGTTTTTATTTAATCAATCTTTTTTTTTTTTAAAAAAAACTCATAAATCTAAGTTGGCAAGTAACACACCATATTTCTCTTGTATTCACTTGCACTAATTATTCAATTATTGGGTTCTAATTCCATACAAAATTTATCTAATTCCTCTTCAATTCGCTGTTTTTTGCATTCCGGTCAGCCGGCCTTCACCCTAATAAAGACGTTTGTAGTACTTCATATCGTCATATGTACATCTACATACAACTCAGCCAATTCCCAACCAAGCTACTTAACTAATAACAAAGCTCATATACGTCAATGTATATGCATCAGACGTGATATATATTGAAAAACTAACAAGGTAAATACTCGACCTTCCATTAATTTGATCCGTGACTATACTTATCATGCACGACATCTACATACCGACTTCAACCAACCAACTTAGACTTAGACTAACTAACAAGCTATATATGCCGTCATTGTATATGCGTCACATGATATCATTTTGAAAACTGATAAACAAGTTAATAAGTGATTGGTCTTCCGATCCCATTACTTTTGTAAGTGACATATTAACAGTATGAACTAATATATATAAGATCAACATGGAATAAGACCTTGTTGTTTCTTTAGACTTAATTCTACACGGTAATTCATAACTGCTAGTTTCCTTCCCTCGTATAAAATACTCTGAGTATAAGTCAATTTCGTTCAATTTCAATCCACAAAAAAAAAGCCCAGAGTTACTAGATAAGTAATGTTGAAATTAAACGTTGATGTTGATTATTGATTAGTTTGATTGAAGTATACTTACAGTGATGCTTATGATAAAATAAAGCTTCTCCGATATCCGTAGTCACTCTCTCAAAAGTATTTTTTGCGCGCAATCAATTGTGCAAAAAAAAGTAATGATACGAAATATTTTATAAATTATAATTTTATAAGTCATACAAAACGAGTGATAAATAGTTAGCCAACTAAACACAATTTGCCGAATTCATTCGATGATTGGTCGGTTGTACTAAGAGAGTGATAAGTGATAACCGAATTAGGTTGTGAAATTCAATTCAAATACAAGTACCATACTTTGAGACTTTCATTTCATGTGATCTTTGTTTCAGACATAAATTTGCGAGGGAGATATTTTGACATTTGGTCCATTAAACTAGGTCGTGGAATTTGCTCCTTTCAGTTAAAATGAACAAATAAATACTCAAAAGCACCACCAATTGTATATAAAATTTGTCGAGCTTGTAAATGACATTGTATAGTGTCAAACGGAGTCTAGGTCGCGCCCGTCACGGGAGTGTGCAAGTTCACATCATAAGGACAAAGAGGTTCCCACCTCAAAACCATATGGCAATGAGGGCAATAACCCCTCTATCCTTATAATGAAGTACATAACTTTTGAATTCTTTCAATGTGAAATTTATCACCACAACACCTCCTACCATCCCTCACATGTGGGTTGTTTCATGGCCTCAAGCATGTAGTTTCTTGATTTTACCCTATACATATTGAAACCCTAGTTCGTTACAATCACAATGTGAGAAAGAGCTTAAGTGGCAATTATAACTTTACAATCGATTGTACATTTGTACTATCACAACACACACTTATTATTTTACGTATAGATATTAAACAGGCAATGTATGAACTATAAAATTTCATGAAAAAAGAAAATTGAGTACTGATTATATCGTACAATTAGTAATATATATGATATACGACATGCATGCGATTCTCGAGTTCAGTTTCGGATCCAGTATTCAATCTATGCGTGCTCAACCATAGTTGATAGTCTAGCATCATCGGACGATAATAATGCATCCCTCAACATATGAATCACATTTACACATTATTAAAAAGGAAAAAAACAATTGCTTGGACATTATTGTTCCTAATCAACTGGTGAATTACAGGAAAATCATACTGCATTGCATATTTTATGCACAATAATGTKGAATTTCAACGTCAGTAAGCAATTTTGTATATGATAAAGATCCTTTTGGATCAAATTAGGTACTCCCAAGTCCTACCATTCACACTAATGAGCAACAAAATGTAGTTTTACAAAAATTAAAAAAATGTTTTTACTCACAATTGATGACAATTGTTTCACAATTTACAGAAATTTTTTCAATATATTCGAAACTACAGTATTTGAATTTGAATTATTGACTATATGAACTATGGAGTATGTCTTGTATGGTGACCAAATGACCGACTAGGTACTTTAAATAACTGATATAAGTATATCACTTGCACTATGGTTAATATTTACTAATGAAGGTTGGTTCAAGTGGTAAGCGGCTTGATATCGCTTAAGGGAGGTCTCGAGTTCGAGCCTCGTCGTATGCAAAAATCTTCATTGGGAGACTCACCCACCATAGGCAGGTGCGCGACCCGGGTCGGATGTAGTCGGGGTGTTAGTAACCCCCGGTGAATTGGGTGGGCATGCTAAAAAAACTATGGTTAATATTTAGTTTTGACTCTTGAGTGTTAAAACATAGTTTAAATTTTGAGTATTTATTAATTATTACTTCCATTGTAACAGAAAGAACGTGACACATAATGAATATTTATAGTTTTATACCCTTATTATTATAAATCAACACTTATTTGTTGAGTTTTTTTTTTTAAAAAAAAATGAATTAAAGTACAAGTATAATAATTTTGAGTCTTTTGGCTTCGTTTTTTTTTTTTGGATTGAAACAAACTTATACTGATCTAAATTGAAACCATAATTTAAATAAAATTAAATCCGGTGTGATTTAACTCAAGTTATGACTCCAGAACTTGATTTGCAACTAAATCACTAGTACAAAAAAATAAAGACAAAAGATGGGTTATGTTTAATTATTTATTTCAAATTAGGTAAAGCAATACTAATAATGATTATGAAAAAGTTAGCATGTATAATTAAAGCCATTTTGACGTATCTCATACTTTGCCATGGTGCACGCAATGATACTCCCTCCCATTCCATAAGTCATCACTGAAAGTGATAGCTCATAATATCATACAAAGTATCATCATATATTAATATCATATCATATGATGAATTTTATTAGAAATGTAGCAAGTAAACCACCATGCTTTGATACTTTATATGCCTTCCAAATATCATGGATTCTCATGTCAGCTAAGTGAAAATGTAGTGTTTCATCAAATAATTGTTTTTGAGTTGTTTATCAATTTATTTTAGCATGTTTAATTTAAGRTAGGRGTTAATAAAAGTAGATATGAATCAAAGTATAAATAAAAGTAGAACAATAAATTAAATCTTAATAATGTAGTTCTCGAGTTTTATGATTCAAATCTTCTTTCTCAGAGAAAACTTATGGGCATAAAACAAATAAGAGTATTCTACAATATATATATAGAGTAATTAACAATGGAGAATCATGACATAAAACAGAGCAACTTGAATTTGATTTAAACCTCATCTTAATCAATTAAGTTTGGTTAAGACTCATTGGTGTATTCCTTTTTTTTTTTTTTCCAATTCCTTTGATAATCTCCAAATTAACATATCCTCGATGGGCATTGATTGATGCTTCAAATTTGAAACTGGAAAATCCGAGGAATTGAATTTCAATCCAATCGCGATTGATTCGTTCGGTTGCAATCGGGTTTTACATCTGTGAAGAGATAGTTTCCATTCATAAAACCCGAACGAAGCACAATTTGGGGCTCTTTTTTCAATGTCGGCCTACTGGTAACACGGGTATTCGGTTATTCCGACCTTAGCCCGGCAAGACGGCCGCAGCACTCGGACGGCTCGTGAAAGGTCCAAATCATGGGCCGTAACTTCTCCTTCCAAACTCATAGCTGGCCACGGTCTTGGCTCCTTGCTTTTTGACCTGCACGCACAACCAACTCCCTCCGTCAACGCTAATGAACGCTCACCCCACACACGCGAAATCCATTCTGCCTCCAAACCTCCATCCCAGCGCCACCACCCACATTATCAATCCCAGCGCCGCCTTCGTCGACCCTCTGCCACGGTCTCGGCCTTATTCGCTTAGACAAAAACGTCTCCAGCAGTCGTCCTTCTCGCTCCTCCTCTCCACGAACAATCCGAAAATTAACCCGGCGAAAAGATATCAATCAGAAACGCATATTCAAATCCTCGACTATTATATCATCATCTTCTTCGATCTTCTTCTTAACTTCGTCGTCGTTATGTCCGATAAAACGAACCGAACCGATTTCATCGAAATCTCACCCCTTTCGTAACCGGGCTCATCCAGTTCTTCATCCATTGGGTAATGCTAGTGATCAGGGTTCGTGTCGAGGAGACGAGACACAGCTTTTGAGATCGGCGACATGTACTTGGGCACCTGAATCACCACTGTAATCTTCTGGTACAAATTCATTAAATTCGTTATCGTTAAACGGGCCCAAAAAAAAAAATTAAAAATAAAACTTGCGTCCAGAAACAAACATATGATCCGCGACGACAAACATCAAACTTCGCGCCGGTCGTACCCTTTCTTCGCGAGTATTTTCCGGGCGCAACGTAAGCGGGAGTGCGCACATTGGTGTGCAGCAGACAATCAACAGAATTTCGAGTTTGGTTCTTTTGACGGCAGACAGCCCCGAAATCGGACCCTTCAGGTTCCAGTCCTCGTCGAGGAGGATGTTTTGGGCTTCAAGTCGCGGTGGTGCCCCGCGGGAGTGGCAGTACGCTACGGGGAGATCAGCTGCCAAGACGGGGCTGAGATCCTGCTGGCACGTCCCTTGGACACTTCGCGAGAGCTCGCGCCCTTGGCGAAGTTTCCATGACGAAGGTGACCTTCGTCTTGTGGCGAGCACCTCGTGGAGGGGATTTGTTTGGGGTGGCGCAGCCTCCTCATCATCTCCACCTCTGCTTTTATAATGCGGCCGTGAGGTTCGTCTTGAAGATTTTACGTCTTGTCACGGATGTTTACCGCCACGCTTTTACCGGCTCCCCTCACGGCGCGTGGTAGACCTTAGCGAACCCAGCTAGCAGAACTCCGAGCTCGTTTTTTCCAACAGCACGGTCTTCTTCGTTTCCCTGCACGGTAGAGGGAAAGGGCGAGTCTGATTTTCATTGTTTCTCTGATTATTCTGGGCATTTTTTCCAAGATAGTGATAGATGAATTGGATTTGGTTTCCAGTCTGGTTAAATTTTTTTATTTTTTAATCGAATCCGAATTCGAAGCAAGTGAGATGTTTTTGAGATCTGAAAGAAGAGTTGGTTTTTTTTTGTTGGGATGAAAGTGATAAGCGAATTCAAGTAAAAGTGGTGGGAGAATGAGGTTATGTTATAACAGATGGGAGAAGGTACGGATTAGTAAGGGAGTGACGTCATAATTGGGATTTTAATTGTCATTAATTGAAGAAAATCAGTGTAGTTTGAATTTGTTGCGAGATTTATCAACCGTGTTTTGGTTGTTTTGGATTTTATTTTACTTTTTGAATTCTGAAGAAGCTTCCTGTTTAAGGCTCTTATGTGATTATGTCCCACATTTATTTATTATTTATTTTATTTTTTTTGGAAATAATATTCCATATTTTATTTTGGATCTTCGTCAGTTCCACACTTTTTTAGATACGGACTGGTACAATTTTTAATAAAAATAATTGGGTTTATGATAAATGAATTTTTATATTAATTATGAAAATAAATTTTCTTTCAAAATTGAATAAAAAATAAAGTCCTAATGATGCGGCACTTTACAAATTGATACTAGTTCTAATTGTGTTTGAACAGCTTATTATTTCGTCTATATATAAATAGTTACAAAAAATCATAATTAAAATAAGATAAGGATATAAACTTCCCTCACATTGTTTTTTTAATAGTGACACATACATTGATCGAACAAAACGGAAGAAGTAAGTTGAAACGAAACGGAGATAAATTGAGGCGATATTAAAACTAGAGGGTATGATATAAGTTAGCCGTAATCTGATTTGTTTTTTTAGGCAAGGATATGAAATAGTTGTTACTAAGAGTCCTAAGACATAGTTAATTGTACAAAAATTGGCCTTCTAAGTCACACATCATTCATGGCATTGAGTTAGTTTGAACACAAACGCAAATCAAAGTTGGATTAAGCGTATTTGTAGATGATTTTGAGCATTGAATATTGATGTTCCATTATTAAAACATTATTAGAAGATATTGGCAACAGTTGTTGCTCTAGATTTGAAGATTACTGGAAGTATTGCTAACTTGTTAACACTCTTTGACAATCGCAAACTAAAGTACATACATTTTCACTAAGAGAAGTTTTACATTGTTTATTTAATTGGCTCTAAGTATTAAAGACAAAGCAAGATCAAAGCTTGATTATTTGCCTTACAACAAATGATATTGCTTATTGCATATGATGACTTACTAAGATTGTAACAATTTACTCAAAAGATTATGTAGTAACTAATTTATGGCAATCGCCATCTATACTTGACGTCAAAGTAAAAGAGAATTCTACTTTCACTTCACTTACTATCTTATTTAATTAATTTTGGGTTGTTTTTACTCAAGTGAAGTAAATTTGAACCGCCACGTTTTAATTTTGCCTTTATAAGTGGACGGTTAGAATGTGAAGGGAGCAATTGGTGACAAAATTGGTTGTTACAAGTATTTTGTAATTTTGTTTCAAATCTAACCACACCTCAAAAGCGATAAATTTAAGATATTTGAAAATACGATATTGTTTAACGGCATGTTCCCGGGACGTTAGTTAGAATTAAATTATTTTTAAAGGTGGTAATACTAATTTTGGAAGCATGCCAAAATCATGCGTACATCGGTGTAATTATGTTTAGTGTATGTCTATCTATTTTTAAATTTCTCTATACGCCCGGGGGCGCTTCGTTAGCTTTTGCCTGAAATAAAATAAATATGCGTTAGTGATAGAATCTAATGTTAATTATATTGATTGACGCGTGATTTTGACATACGGTTTTAAAATTTATATCATTTATTAGAAAATATGTTTTAAATTAGTCACGTACTTTATCTGACTGCTTAGGGTTGTCCGTTAGCAAGATCCTAAAACTAATTACAATTAGTGGAGTGTGATGAGACAATGGTTGAGATTTACTTTGATTAAGCATGTTGGATAACCTACCAAATGCCCTCATACACACGTTATGATTCACTTTATATAGTGAGGGAAACATCAAAGAAGCATCTTTGTTTTGTTCTATTCATGTAATTTTTGTGGCAATCAAACTCCAATCCAAACTTATGTTTGGTCGAGTTTTTTTGGAAAATGATTTATGTTATGTGTTAGGCCGTATAGTTCATTATATGTTGTTTTTATCTAATCAAGATTGTTTATAAAAATCTTACTATAGAGTGATATGCTTTTACAATTACATAATTAATTAAGGACTTATGAGTAATTTCTTATTGAAATCAATGAGTTTATCCTATTGTTTAGTGTTGATATGAGTTTAATTATTAATAATCGTAGTCCATAACATAAAGTAATGAAATGTTTATACTCTTGATTATTACTTAATTTGTATACAAATTTGTTATATGTAAAGAAATATAATCATATTGTAGCATATTATCGCTTACGTACTCACTCTTGGTACCTAATCTTAAATGAAAGAGTATATAACATGAGGCTTCAGTCATTAGATTATGTTTTTATTTGAGATAGTTTATTAACATAATATCAGAACCAACATGACACGTACAAAAGTCACACGTTTAAATCTATCCTCTTTGTCCCTAAAACTTTACAAAATCTAGAGCTTAAATTTAATAGACTTCATTTTCAAATGTTGACTATGTCCATTCTTTTTCTTTCGACACGGTATAGTGGTATGCATGCACAATTAAATTGCATTTTGAATATATATGATTCATATTTTCCTTCATATAATGACAAATATAACCTCACTTTAAACAAAAACAAAGCAATATCATGACCAAACAGGAAGGGAAAAAAACATTATATAATTAGAAAATAACATAATTCCAAACACATGGCTATTGTGAATTGCAAATTTCCATCCCAAA
>SNQN01001013.1:8783-27726 GCA_008642245.1 Bassia scoparia
ATTCACACCAAAAAACAACGCAAATCAACGCAACTCAAACAATCATTCACTCTTCACCTCTCCTCAAGCATTCGTAATGGTTTTTCTCTAACCAAAATCTGCTACCCTTCTCCATCATTTAAAGGTTTTCTTTCCCAATGTGATACTTTTTTATTTTTTACCCTTCCTCTACAAACTTGATAGAATTGGCGCAATTGAGTAGTTTTGAGATGGGAATCGAAATGAAAGGTAAGATGAACATCAGGTGATTTTTTTTGTTCATTTAGATAAAGTTACTATTCATTCATTGTATTTTCCTAGATCCCACATTTTGATTTTTTTTTACTCTGATTTTGTTGTTTTGGCTAGCATGTTGGGGAATGCACGAATGATGTAGCTGCACGAATTTTAAAGGAGCAAAGGCGCAAACCCTACTAGTTCTGACGAATTGCCGCTAAATGGTAGAAGCCTCTGAGGTTCTGAGCAGATCAGGTTTTTACCTTCACTATTTACTTTGATTCAAATTAGTGTGTATTCGGATGAATGATAATGTGGCTTGTGAATTCGATGAATAATAATAGAGTCAACATGAAGGAGAGGAAATGAAGAAGATTGAGAGAATGATATTTCATTAATTAAGATTTAATTGCGTACCAAGGTTGATCTTCAGAAAACTGAATAATGCACTGGCATGTGAGAATAGAGGCTTGTGTTTGATTTCTTAGGCTTATGTTATATATTTTTTTGAAATTTGTTCTGATTTTTTAAAAGGTTATCGTGCCCTGGAGCTTCGGGCACTAAATCAAACACAATAACGGGGGAAGCCTGCTGTGTTTGTGCAGTAGTAAAACAAAATCTGCCCTGTTATTTGTTTATTTAACGTGTGTAATGCATTTGGATTGTCTTTCTGTTGCAGAACCAAGTATTTCTGAATCTGGCTTTTGTATGTATTCTGTGACATTTGTTGTATATGGTAATTTATTGCAAAAGCAGAACATTAACATATAGCAGAATAGTGTCATCTACCTCTAGACATCTTTAAATGAGCACTGGTTGATCTTCTTGTTACTTGATGCAGTAAGTTCTATTGTTTATCTTTTTTGTTGCCATCCTGCGTTAGTTACTACTTATCAAATGTTGTTTTTAAGTTCTATGTCCAATCATGCAAAAAACTCTTGATCAACAACTATTGTGTAAACTACGAATTAGGAATCATGAATTTTATGCCTTGCAATAGTTGCTCTATTATAGTGTTCACGTGCTTTGATTAGTAGATGTTTGGTTCCCTGCACAATATAAAAGTACATCTTGGGAAGGGGATGTGTGTATGGCATTAGGCTAAATTGTATTGAGGTGATAAATGTCATCAATAATTAAGTCAGTTATGGAATTTTGAGCAATGACAATGCAAGTAGTCTTAGTGATGGAATCATGACAAGAACAATATAAAATTTAGCCTAGGATCATACAATATAGTTTAGAAAGTACATTCTTCACCTTTAGCATATATAACCAAGATGTTATTAACAATTTGAATATGATATACCACAAATACATTGGGTAATATTATTTGTAAATAGATGTTGGTTGCTAATTGTATTAGTAGTAGATAATAAACAAGATAAAACAAGGTAGCGTGCGCTACTTTTTAGTAAGACTATGGTTTTCTTCCTTTTGATATCTCATGAGCTGTTTCATCTTAACTCAGAGTGTTATTTTTGCAAATGAAAATATCCAGGTTCATACATGTAATAAACTTTCGTACAAATGCTGTCAGCTAATTCAATGCTCCTGTTCTTGTCGATGAATCTATGTTGTTTCGAGGCTACTTCCAAAAAATAACGTACAATTGTGTCCGAGATATTAAGAATGCAAATGAACCAAGTTTGTTGTCTACTTAGGTCACTAAAAGTATATTCTATGATACAGCAGGTTCCATTCCATTGGTTAGAACTGTAGGCTTTAGACCTAACCCTACGCTGGTGTGTGTAATTGCTATATGCCACTAAATATATTACGTCATACAATTATAGCAATTTTTATTATCCCTTTGTTATTAATGTCAATGCATATGGCTTGCCAGTTATACCAAAAGATTTAATCTTAATTCGATAAGTATGTTGTTCAGCATAAAAAATCGATCCTTCCCTTAAAAAACCCATTTCCTCTCTCTAAACCTATAAAAGATTATCATTATCATCACCATATTGTCATAATAGTCTACCAAATGGCCGTAATCATAAGACATTAGTAAAAGTTGATGAGTTATCATTTTTTAAAGTTTTCTAAGTAATTAGAATAATTTCCCTGATTTGTGGCAACCATCGAGAGGGGGAAAAAGAGAAAAAAGCCATTCTCTTATAATTATAAATAATTGCATGCTTGTTAAATCAATGAGGATCAAGTTGAAAATGTAGACAGAATTTCAAGCAACCTTTTATAGCTTTCTTCTCGAGCTACCAATGCTGTATTACCCCAATCCAAGGAAAATGGCGAAACTTCTCATGTTCTTCTCTTTGAGATGGCAGGATATTACTATGCCATATTGAAGTTGAAATGTGAAGTTTCCAACTCTTGAAAATTCAACTTATGACAATCTACTATAACAGAAACTTCAATCCAAGTAAATAAGTCTTTCTTCCAGAGTTCAGCAAACAATATTACAAAGTATTTTGTTATGCGAAATCATTCAGAGACTGAAAATGACTGTTATCCGAAGATTCCAAGATCGATGCAGCAGGTAAAGTGAATTTAAATAGGTAGTACAAAGGTTTATTAGTGTCCCTTAGTTGCAATACATGCTTCCGAATCTCAATATCATGTAAAACCAGAGTTGAGATAATGCATTGAAACGTTATGAATACTAGCTTATTTGACTTACAGAATAAGATTGAGTCTTATGTATTAGCTCTCTGCTGGCTGAATTAAATTTCACCTATTTTTGAAGTTTTCTGTCATTAAAACAGTTTGCCTCGAAACACCGTCTACATTCCATACAATGACAAAGTTAATTAAGTTTTTTAATGAGAGGTAATATATACATTAGAACAATGTACAAATAATACATTATCAAAGTTAGTGAGGTTTATCAAGTGAATGACAATTAACAAGCCAAAACTATAGTCTCTAAATAAATTAAAAAAAATTTCCATGTTTAAACAAGTACCATGTAAGTAAAAAAATTTAATGAACTCAGACCTAAGACAAGGGAGGAAAAATAATTATAGGACAGAATAACGTTGTCACTTAGTGCCTGAAACTCACATCTGCTAAGGTTTTTTGGGGTATTAAAGTGCTAAACGTAATAAGGAGTTCACAAATCAAAGAGATATTATACGAGTACTTACCTAATATTTGTAAAGGATATTGAAGGTAAGTTGAATGCTAAATACACAACACCAAAGAACATCATCCCTTCCTAGCTTCTTTCAAAAACTGATGATATCTCAATCTCATTCCTTTCCTAACAGTTAAGTGAAGCCTTACCCTTTATGCATGCCATTTGTCATTATATTCGCCTTGCTTTAATTAATCCAAGTCTAACAAGATAGCACTTATTCATGTGTTTTAATGCAGGCTGCTGATACATGGTTTGAGCAAATGCATGATACTCTCGTCTTGTAAGTACATTGCTTGCAAACACCAAATCAGCCAATTTCTTTTAAAATCTAATCGTCTTTAAAATCAATCGCTTAATTGCCCAAAATACATAACCTTACCATGTTTATGCCACACATTACGATGTCCAGACGATCGATGCATTAATGAAAACTCCAAGAATTGCTACAAAGGACATCTACTTGCAGAAGGTCCACAACAACTAGCTGCTTAATCGAATGCTCAAATGGTACATCCAAACAATATCATTCGAGTAGTCCATGTTTTGTAGGTTAGGAAGTCTCAGTTTGCAATAACTCTAAACAATATGCGTTCTCCATATAGTTTCCTTATATACCTTTATGGACACTGAAATGAATGTGAAACATTTCATATTTATATGCGTTTTAACATTTTGTAACACAAACTAAAAATTCAAGTTAGCTATATTTGCAATGAAATGACGTGAAACGATATGCGTTGCTAATTTAATTTACTCATGTCATTAAAGTAAGTAGATCACATAGTCGTACTTAAATAACTCTGCATCGATAATATCAATCAGCAATAAACTAACAAAAAGAGGCTTCTTGAAATACTTCCATTAGCAACCCGTCCGGGCACCGGCGCATCGCGCGACGGTCAACGGCTAGTTGTTATGAAAAGTTAAAAAAAAGAAACCCATCAGTGCAAAATATGCACATGGTTCCCAAATGGATTTTTACTTTACAATACCAATATACTAATATACTTATTACATAAAGAAAATACAAATAACTTGTATTAAACAAACAATGAACAATCACTCAAAACAAACTGGTAGTATCCATTAACATGATTCTACCACCTCTCTTGCACGCCTGTTACCAACCATAGTCTTAAGCCAGTCCACCAAACTTACCACAGTCCACCACAGAAAATGTTAAGATACTGTCAGTAACTACCTTCTATTAATTGCATGTGCTTTGCTCTAATACACCAATATAATATCAATTGGCTATAAGATTAAACACTAAGATTAGGCACATAGTGCTAAGCAATCCAATCGCATAACCTACATATATTTCCAAATGAGGAGAAACTTAGTTAGGAAATCATCTTCTCAACAATTGACACATCAGCACACTTCAACTGAAATCAAAATATGTAACCCTGGACTGAACAGAGAAATAATACTACGTCATTCCATGCCACAATTTCAGCTTAATCAAAAATTAACACCAACATTATACCTTAGAATTCTTATTCTAGCCTTTCAATAGAAGTCCTACAAGCAAGCAGACAGAACTGGAGACCGCTGTGAATAACTCATTAACCTGTGCGACGAGCACAACACCTGTGCCCGGTCCCTTCACGGACTACATAGGCTTCCAAAGAGCATACAAAACCCCGAAACTCGCTAGACATCACTGTCTCCTAATAAGCACCACTCTATAGAGCATATCTATCTGGAGGCACCATAAAAATAACCCTCAAAATCAAAGAAACCAGTAATAGATTGTATTCAAAAATTCACAAAACATATTGCGAGTTCGATTACCAGGATCGAGAAGGTATAGAAGCCACGACCCAGAATATGAGAACCTGTGTTGACTTTTGCTGTTTACATTAAACCAAGTCCATCAAATGTCGATTGTAGAGAAACTATAAATTAAGAAAATTACGAGACTTAGACATAGCACACAGACCCTTAGACAGAGTAGTTGTAACAAGTCCTAGCAGCCAGTTCTGAAAAACTCGAAATGGCAATACATCTTACAGCAAAATTGTTATTGTAATGCGGGGAAACAGTCGTCTAATGACAATAACACGCCTGCGCTCTCCAATACATCTAGTTATTATCGACCAGCCATTATAACATGTGTGACCGACTAGCCACAGTACTAGGCTAGAACAAAGAGCTTAGATCAAAGACCTATGTACATGCTTTAATTGCAAGGAATTTGAGCATCCCAAATATAAGAAAGTCCGGAACGCTAGCACTCTAACACGCAAGGTTTTGGTAAGCGTTTATTGGTTAAGTCAAATCTCCAAGATAACAGACCAAATAAATCTCACCGAAAATATCTGAAAAACCATCCAGCTGCAATAAAGGCTAAAATTAAACGAAAGGGAAGCCTATAGTCCCCCCCCTCCCAAATCCCAGGCATGGACAAAAATGTCAACTCCAATGGCAATTTTAGTAAATAAATGGAATATGTATTGGTACAACATTGCCATTTAATCCTTTTGTTTTTCCATTATATTTGACCCGGAAATAGCCAATTGGTAATTTGGTCCCAGTGAGATTGACTAGGAATCTTTCCTAAATTACAATCATTCTAGTCGAAAGACACCAGTGACACAACGTTTGTTGCCGTACCGTGTATCAGGAATGTTTTGGCATTTGGGATGTTAGAAATTTCAATACGCGCAAGCAGTCAGAGCAGGAACATGTTGACCAGTTGGTTCTTAGCTCTTTCTTAAGGATTATAATTGCCAGGTGTATCAATAAAATCTAGCAAAATTTAATTATTGAAAACATCTAGTTATAATTATTTTTGATTTCGCCTACTTATTCCAACAAAACTTAATACACACAAAGCTGTTTATTTGTATAATAAAACAAAACAATAATTATTATGAAGCCAGCAAAGATTTGCAGTCAGAGAAAGAGAAATCACATTTCTAGAAAGAAAGAATTGGACATTACCCATATAACAACGCAAAGCCTTTTGGTTGCATCGGTTGGTCATACCCCGATAACTTTACTCCCGGATGAACTGCAACAACAAGGCGATACTAAACTGATCAGTGAAGTACATCAAAACGTAATTACTGACGATGATGAGTTAGATAACTCTATTTCATAATAATCATAAGAATATAAGTGTATATATATATACATATATATACTATATATATAAAATATATATTATATATAAATATATATATAGTATATAGCAGGATCCATGGAAAACCACCATTTGATAATGAAAAACGGAAAAACCAAAATAATGGGTACATTACATGTTTGAACGGGTCACATACAAGCCAGTAAAGGGGGTACACAGACTTCAGTACTATGAATGCAACAGTAACCGTGTACCCCTTTAAAACCTTCAATTTACCCACAAGATTGAAATAACAAGTATATAGCATAATTAAATCGTGACCGCCCATCTCCCAAACATACGGCAGATCTAACAATTTTTAGTTTTCACCTAAGGTTTGTGTTTTCCACATGATCCTATTCCTAATATTATATAAAATAAAATAAAAATATAATATAATATTATAGTAATGATATATTATATATATATATATATATATATTATTATGTATATAGTATTATATATAGTATCATATATATATGTATATATGATATATAGTATAGTATTTTCCATTAATGTATATAATATAGTATGTATAATATATATGATATATATATATATGATACTAATATTTACTATAATAATGATATATTATGGCAGTTAGGAGAGGCCATTTTGGATTTTTTGTCTCTAATCTTATGATCTTAATTTTGGCTCAATACTGTCTCTAAGAAGCGCAATGCCAGCTGGATGAGAACTAACTTATACGGAGTTGGCTAAAATGCAACTCAAATAGCTTTCTCGCTACAAGCGAGGCGCACTAACACAGTCATAGACGCAAGGATATCCTGAGAGAGTTTGTTACCAACAGGACAACTTTCAGCTATACTATCCGATGAAAGAAATGGAACAAAAGAAGCGTAGCCAGAAGCAAGGATAAGCTGTGGACTAAAGCAGCTGAAATGCTAACAGTTTTCACCGAAAAAAAGTGACCACGAGCCTAATGTGGGATGGAGAGTATATCCAGACATCTTGTAAAAAATAATGAGTTGTTTGCTAAGAGTGGCAAAGAGGTCTTAGGGAAACAAGGGGGAGAACTATGGTACATAGGATACTTCTAGGTGGACATTGAAAGAGGGAAACCGGCACATTAAACACAAAACGAGAATGTCTATCTACCTTGGGAAAAAGCAGGACCGAATAGAACCTTTGCATGCTTATAAAGAATCTAAAGTAACAAAAAGTAGCTGTGCGGCAACTAAAAAAAGCTTACAAAGAGGTATATGCCAAGCTAACTCCAAAGTAAGAGAAAAGGAGTTATAAGGAATGGCAAAGCAAGACAAAGCCTAAAAGCATTGCATGCAATGTGTCAAAGATAAGAACCCACAAGGTTTTGGTTCAAGATGAGGACATCAAAGAAAGGTGGATGGAGTATTTCGATGAATTAAAAATTAATAATTCGGTCGGTAAATAACATCGACCGATTTCGGTCGGTATTACCGACCTATTTATTTGCGGTCGGTAATTTCGATCGGCCTTAGGCGAATTTCTAGTAGTGGAGGTGGTATTCTAATTAACTGAAAACCAAAGTATGTAGTGAATTCTAATGTTTTGCAAAAAGTGAGCAGTTATTTTTAATTTAATGGAATTTGGGTAGTTGTTTCTAAAGATGGTAAAAAACTGGGTAGTTAACGGCAAATTTTCCTAAAAATAAACATAGCTCAAATTAAAACAAGTGGACTCTGTTGGAGTTATACACTCCAAAGAATGCTTGTCTCCTACATTGATAGTTTGACAATGTGTCCAGGTGTGACCCATTTTATACTTAGGATCTGTTTACATTAATTGAAATCAACTGAACTGAACTGAACTGAACTGAATATTTTATGAGAGAGAGAAATTGAGTTAAGAACTGAACTGAAAATAAGTTAATATAAACAAGCCCATTAGTCTATATTTTTGGTCAAACTTCAGTTGATGTTTTGTAACGTTCATTGATTTCCTTCGTTACAAAATTTGTTCTTGTCATTATAATTTATTCCCCGAATTATTCGCTACCTTTATTCTTGCCAAAAAATCCTCCCTAATTATTGCTAATATCTCTAAACCTTGCAATATATATGGGCTGTCACGAAGAAATTGAGATAGACACAGAAAAAGGTCTCATTGATTCTTTTCTCAAAAAAATACATACACATATCATATTCCTATGTGTTTTGGGCATTGTTCGATTTGTTCTCGGTCTTGTTTTTTGCAGTACACCATTAAGTCGGAGTTCGTGTAATCCTGATCTCCTGGAGGTCGTGTAATCCTGGGGGTCGATTGTCGTGAGGCCGTGTATACGAATACGAGACAAATTCGACTTTAGACAGTGATTTTAATTATGCCACGTGGTATCAGATAAGTTCATTCTTAGCCATACTAGCCTTACTTCTTACAATCTAAAGTGGAATTTTTGAATTTTCTACTATAATCATGGCTGGTATTTTTTATAATTGTTCCAATTTGTGATTATGAAATCWGGTTTGGGAACAATTATAAACAATAATATCATGGTATTAGCAATTATATAGTTTTATAATGACTTATTAGTTTTATAGTATCATGATATTAACTTGCTTAGTAACCTTGTTCAATCGTTCTTTAATTAGTAATTTTGGTGATTGAAAACATTTTAATCAATTGAGATTACACCATTACCCTCATAATCCTCCTTCATTATATTTTTACCTAGTCTTAACATGTCAAATATAGTTACTCCGTGTATATATCTATCTTATTATAAAGCAAACACCCAAATTTGATCGATAACTTTTGTGTGGACTTTTTGCCCTCGGAAAAATATTAAAAATAAAGTTAAGTTTTTTTTATAAAAAAAAACACAAAAAAATACCAAGTAATATCTTATCTAAATATAGCACAAAAAAAAAAACCCTTATAAACTCTTAATAAAAAAAATAAAAATACAAATCTATCTAAGGAATAAACATGTCATAATGTCACAATTTGTTTGTCCAATCAATAGTTTAATTGTTAACCTTCAATCTATTTTTTTACTATCAAATTTCATTTAGTTGTTGAAATTTGTTTGAAAAGAAATGACATTTTGGAATCATTAGAAAACAATGATGATATAATTTCTTATCTATACTCTAAATATATAGACTTTGTAAAATTAGCACTCTGTATACAATTATATTTTATTTTTAAGGGAATTCAAGATAAAGAAAAAATAATGCTTAATATAATTGCAAACTCAGGCTGAAATTGTTTAGAGGAAAATTTGGGTTGGTTTTCAAAAATTAAATGCTTTCTCTCCCCAGTCCCACAACATCATCGCCCTATAAATACAAATAGTGGTGATCTCTTGTATGGTTTAAGCAACCCCAAACTTTGGTCTCAGCAAAAATTGCCAACAATGGCTTTCAATAGACCAACCATCTAAGGTAGTAATATATATTTCATATTGGATCCACACGAAGGAGACAAATAGATGCTTCTTGTCAATTAAGGCAGGACACCATTTCCGTCAAGCACTTTCAAACCTGCAACCCTGAGGAACAAATTATAAATTCACACAATTACTTTCTTTTCAATCAAGTTTTGCCAAATTAAACATACCCTACAAAATTAAAAATTAAAAGTATACAAGACTGTAGTTCAGCTTTGCATTCTCCTAAATGATGGCATAAACATATATCCAAAGATGTTCAAATTATGATGATATTTCATAATAACAACGTTACTTTTAAAACAACATAAAGTACCTCAAGAAACAGTAAGCCATTTACAAAAATTAGTTTTGAAATTAGTAGTACAGGGTGCCCATCCAAATGCCAAATTAGCCAAAAAAGTATTACTCTTCACAAGTTCCAATTATACAATTTGATATCACAGGATCAACTAAGTGAACACACAATCTGCTGCAATTACAATTAGAACAGAGTCGTCAACACAAAAATAGCACCAACAAGAAAACAACTGCACATAATTGATGGGATAGAATTTGGCCATTTGTTAACAAAGAAAAAAAATTAAAAAATCCAACACATCACTCGTAATGCAATTGAAGAATCTAAAATTCGCTGCGGCAATAAATCAATTATACTTAAAATCCATAACTTCACATCGTTGTCTGGAACAATCCTCGCGCCTACCAACGTTCTTCCACAACCGTATCGGCGTATCTCCCAAGACAGATTCAGATCTAATCATTGACATCAAGAACGAATGCAGCAGAAAGAGAACGGTGAGTCCAAGGCTTCTTTATAACTCTTACACACTGTTTCCAACGCACTGGACCCCTAAATCCCACTTAATCCGTTTCATTAAAAACCGGAGAGCTTCTCCTACACAACTAAATCAGCAGAATTGCACTGATTATAAAAAACTCAATCAGTGGATGTCCCAGGATTCCCACCCTTATACATTCTATCCTTTATATTGGAATTTATGACGAGCCCATGACTCCAGGTCAATGCAATATGATTGTCGAAAGGATTGGCGATTACCTTGTCGAGCAGGGCTTTAGACATACATATAATTCTATGAAGTATGCTTATTGTATATGTTTCAAGCTTGTCTGTGATTCTGCCCTATCTTTAATGCAGAACAAATTTCTCTCATTTTCTTGCATTTCTCTATCATCTATTCCCAGGATAAACTGTAAATTTGCATAAATCAGCTCTAATAGTTTTGGATTTTTTCTGCAAGACTTCAAAGTACAAGGAGCAGATGGCCAGCACTAGTGAGAGGCCACCAGAGTGAAGCACACTGATTTAATCTTGTGTTGCGGTGTGTGGTTGATTAGGAGAGCAGCAAATTTTGGATATTGATTATTTTTCCTTCATTTGTTATTTAAAATTTCGAAGATACACATAACAGTTGTAGTCGTGTTCACTTCTATTTGTCTGTGAGAAGACGTTAAAGTTCAAGTAGTTACAATGGTCTGTAATAGGTTTTGTCGAAAAAAAAATTCTACTAACATATTTAAAATTGTAAACTTATATAGACATTTACATTTTATATAGATATTTAAAAGTGTTTTTACATTAACAGGACATTTACAGTTTTATATAGATTATTTAAAGTGTCCTTTTCAATAGAATAATTTTGTTGCTGAATTCGAAAATAACAAAAACACACCTTTTTTAAAAAACCAAAGGCTAAATCAGCATTAATCTTTCTTTAAAATCAAACTTTTGATCACCTTTAATATCCTATTGTTTTCTCTGATACAATTTAGTGAATTTACACTTCATTCTAGAGAATCAATTAGTTTATCTTCTCTTAGTTTGTAACATTGTAAATCGTGCACATTATTACATCTTTTTTCTTCATCTTAGAGACGGTCTTATATGTTCTCGGCTTTGGCTTTGCAAGAGTTAAGAAGCAATTGGAAATCATTTATTACAATTATGCACTTATGCCCTGAAAATCGTGAAGCACTTGATGAGCATCATCAAAACGGTTTCTCATATTTCTAAAAATAAAAAAGTCATTACTAAATGACTAGAAATTGTTTGGCTTGAGCTTCCTTTTGGCGTGGTAATACTTAAGGTTGATTTAAAGTTTAGACGGGAGTATATCTAAGCATTTGCACGGAGAATCTGCTAATGACTAATCTTAACCGCAAATGAATTAATTGGGCGATCATTTGGAGTCGTTTATTTGGATTAATTTTCATTAACTAAATGCATATTTGAATAAAGATTGTGAGATGTATGTTTAGACTTTCAAATGGTGCTTTGATAGTTAATTTTGGATCTCACAAGTCAGTTTGGCTTGTTAATTTGTCATTCATTTTGCTCTCATTTGTAAGTGATCTCAGTGGTTAATTAGCGATTCATTGTATATCCTGCCTCAAAATTATGCTGTATGTCCTTAGTTTTTACTCCTTATATATCAATTATTGCTATTGGTTAATACCCTTACTTTCTGATGTTCACATAAACGTTACTATGCTTTGGCTTTCCTAATTAATTGCACCTTTATAAGGTTTTCTCCTGCATAACACGACCCTTTAGCTTGACTGAAACCGTTGAAGGCATGCTATTATGCTGCTTATTTCCTTGCTTCACCCAGGTATGCAGAAGCAACGAGACATCAATTGCAATTGAAGTGGATTATGATGAGCAGAATGGTACAGGGTCCAACTTGCTATAGATGAGTGCATGAACATAATTCCACATACTTTGGCAATTGTTACATTTGGCTTTAATATTCAAACTAACTTCAAAAGTCAGGCTTAGATTGACAATGACTATGTGAGCATACATGTTTTTAGCTATATTTTAGGTTGCCATTTGTTTTTCTATTTAAAAAACGTGCACAACATTTTCATTTGTAGTGTTTGACAAATAAGTTGATTTCATTTGTTAGAATGAGGACTTATTACATCGTATTTGAATACTCGTAATAACAAAAGTATATTTTAAGTGGACCGCGGCGCGCGATGCACCCGGGGCACACTTAGTTTAAGAATATGCAATAAAAATAAGGTAGCCATAATTTTGTTTGTGGTTTAATTTGTATGTTGAGTATGATTATGTGACATTTATGTAATATCCATTGCTTAGCACTTTGTATTAAACGAGTATGATTATGTGGTAGTTATTTAGACTTGTAGWGTCACTAACTTTTAATTATTATTGGAAAATTTTAACCCTAAATTTTAAGTATCATGTGCATTTAACAATTATTGTTGCAATGACTTGTTAATTGTAAATTTTTTTACCCGAATGTCCGATATTCGTACTTCGTCCCCTCGATTTTGTAATTTCTGACTCCGTCACTGGTGATGCACCCTGTGAAATAGACAGATAACATTACATTTGAACTCAAATTAGGTTCTTAGAATATGTGAGGAGCGAACTTAAAGTATAGAAGAAAAAAAGAACGTTCATTCTTATTTGTCTTCGAAACATACGCACTTATACGAGGCCTGCCTGGGACATCCACTGGATTGATAATTTTCGTCAATCCAGTGGCACTTTACGTAAATATGTTGAAGTTTGTAAACGTTCACGTGCTGGGTTCACTAACGTCTTTGGAACTCCCGTTACTGGAATATAACGGATTTCCTAAAGTATAACAGCTGGTAGGTGTTTTTGTAAGTTGTTCCCCACTTTTCCACTTTATTGGTTTCGATAGTCGACAGAAACCCTCGCCGTTGTTCTTGAATCTGAATTTCTGCTGTGGTCCCTTGGATGGATCCCGACGTTGTGGTTGTCGAAGACGTTTGCAGCGGCGATGATACTTCTGACGTCAACGTGAATATAGCTCAGTGTTGATTAAATTATAATTTAATTATTATTAATTGTTTATATATTGATGAAATGTGTGCGTAATTAGTCATATTGAGTAGTATATTTAGCACGAGCTCATCCGTCTGATGTCGAGTTCTTGTTAAGATAATTTATTTAAATCTTAAGGTTGTCGGGCTTTGGGGTTTGTTGTTTCTCCTGCTTGAAGTTGTCGCCTTAATAATACACTTCCTGTTAGTTATTTGTATATATGAAATTGTGATTGCCATTGTTAATTTTTGGTATCCGCAATTTTTAAAGTTACTACACTTGTTGTGTTTATTGTTTGAGTGACTTCCCATGTGATTCTGATGGCTGTGGTTTACATTGATTTTAATTCTATGGTCCATTTTCCCTGAATTTTATCTTAATTAGAATCAATTTTGCCATTTACAGTGGTGGATATTGGTTCAAATGAGGGTATTTTGGAGGGTGATGGTGTCAGTTTGTATGTTGGAGATGAGGGTGATCGTTGTATCAGCTCCGTTAGTGGTGGCAATAGGGAGGTGGAACAGGGCTCTGTCTCAGTAAATGCAGATGATGTGAGTCCTAGTTTGGTATGTAACATAGAACAGTGCAAAAAATATACTCCGTATGTGTTTCAAAAAGCACAAAATAAGCAATTCAAAGCTCTAATATAAATCGAATTAACCACGAGTAGTCTAACAAGTACAACAAAAACAAATAAACTGGGAAAATAAGGCCGGCAAATTTCACTTTTTCGAATTTCAAATTTATTTGGGGATAATATTAAGCGGGGAAAAGTTCCAACAAGTGGCGCACAACTTTCTAGAAGTAGATGTCCAATAAATTTTGACATTGGTGCAGGACTGCTCGGTATCTGTGTGATATCTGCTCAAAGTAAAATTTAGTCGTTGGATGAGAGATCAACTGTTCAAATTATGTCATTTGTTTACCAAGAGGATTGCCAAGGTGGACTATGGTTTGAGGGTTTTTTAGGGAATGGGGTTTGAGGGTTTATTTAAGGAATGGGGTTTGTGGATTTATTTAGGGAATGAGGTTTGTGGGTTTTATAATCGAATAATTACCTTACAAATATTTAATTTTAAAATTTAAATAATTACCCTTTGAATTTTATTTTATTTTGGTATTTATGTGATGTTACCTTGCAAATAATTAATTATGAATTTTAAATAATTGTACGAAGTAAAAATTATAATTTATAATTAGTTAATTAATTAAAAATTAATTGTGTCTTGGGACTTGATTGAGCGACTTCAATAATATGCATTTTTTTAACCAATAACTCCGTATAACGTTAAACATTATGATTGAATTTCAATTGATTCAATTATCAATTGTAATTGGATTCCAATTGACTCAATTAGCTTTTATTCTACTCAATTAGCATTGTAATCGGAGTTCGTTTGACTCAATTAGCTTTGTAATTGAAATTTATTTCACTCAATTACCTTTCAATTGAATCAACTAGTTTTGTAATTTGTTTTCAATTGAATCAATTTGCTTTGTAATTGGAGTTCATTTGACTCAAATAACTTTCGATTGAATCAATTAGCTTTGTAATTGGATTTCAATTGATTAATTTCGCTTTATAACTGGACTTCAATTGACTAAAGTTGGTTTCTATTGATTTAATTAGCTTTGTAATTGGATTTCAATTTTGATAACTATGGTTGTAGGGTGGTGTCCACCAAAATTTACATCTCTGTCCTTAACTCCTTAGTAACCTTTGTTCAATCGTTCTTTTAATTAGGTAATTTTGGTGAATTGAAAACATTTTAATCAATTGAGATTACACCATTACCCTCATTAATCCTCCTTCATTATATTTTTACCTAAGGTCATTAACATGTCAAATATAAGGTACTCCGTGTATATATCTATCTTATTATAAAGCAAACACCCAAATTTGATCGATAACTTTTGTGTGGACCTTTTTGCCCTCGGAAAAATATTAAAAAAAATAAAGATTTTTTTTATAAAAAAAAACACAAAAAAAATACCAAGTATATCTTATCTAAATAATAGCAAAAAAAAAACCTTATTAAAACACTTAACATAAAAAAAATAAAAATACAAATTTATCTAAGATGAATAAAGACATTGTCATAATAGTCAGCAATTTGTTTGTCCAATCAATAGTTAATTTTAAGCCTGTTATCAAATCTAATTTTTTAACTATCAAATTTCATTTAGTTGTTGAAATTCTGGTTTGAAAAGAAATTTGACATTTTGGAAATCATTAGAAAACAATGATGATTATAATTTGCTTATCTTATACTCTTAAATATATAGGGACTTCTGAATAAATGCACTCTGTATACACTTAATTTTATTTTTAAGGGAATTCAAGATAAAGAAAAAATAATGCTTATATAATTGCAAGACTCAGGCGTGAAATATGTTTAGAGGAAAATTGGTTGGGTTTTCAAAATATTAAATGCTTTTCTCCCCAGTCCCAACCATTCGATCGCCCTATAAATATCAAATAGGTGGGATCTCTTGTATGAGTTTAAGCACCCAAACCTTTGTCTCAAGCAAAAATTGCAACAATGGCTTTCCATTTACACCAACCATCTAAGGCTATAATGATATATTTCTATTGGATCCACACGAAGAGACAAAATAGATGCTCTCTTTGTCAATTAAGGCAGGACATCCATTTCCGTCAGCACTTTCAGAACCCTGGCAACCCTGAGGACAATTATAAATTCACACAATTACTTTTTTCAATCAAGTTTTGCCAAATTAAACATACCTACAAAATTAAAAATTAAAATATACAAACTGTAGTTTCAGCTTTGCATTCTCCTAAATGTCATAAACATATATCCAAAGATGTTCATATTATGATGATATTTCATAATCAAGTTACTTTTAAAACACATAAGTACTCAAAAACATAAGCCATTTCAAAAATTACGTTTGAAATTATAGTACAGGTGCCCATCCAAAGCCAAATTTAGCCAAAAAAGAGTATTACTCTTTACAATTCCAATTATACAATTTGATATCAACAGGTCAACTAAGTGAACCACACAATCTTTGCTGCAAATTACAATTAGAACACAGCGTCGCTCAACACAAAAATAGCAACCAAACAGGAAACAACTGCAGCAATAATTGATGGGAAATAGAATTTGCATATTTGTTAACAAAGAAAAAAAAATAAAAAATCCACACATGGCACTCGTAAATGCAAATTGAAAATCTAAAATTCGCTGCGGTCAATACAATCAATTATACTTAAAATCGCATAACTTCACATCGTTGTCTGGAACAATCCTCGCCGGCCGTCCTAAGTCTTCACAACCGTATCGGCGTATCTTCCCAGACAAGATTTCAGATCTAATCATTGACATCAAGAAAGCGACATGCAGCAGAAAGAGAACGTGAGTCAAGGCTTCTGTATAACTCATACACACTGTTTTCCAACGCAACGAGACGCCCTAAAATCCCACTTAATCCGTTTCATTAAAAACCACGGAGAGTTCTCCTACACAACTAATCACCGAGAATGCACTGGATTTATAATAAAAACTAACCAGTGAGATGTCCCAGATATTCCGCCCACTTATACATTCTATCCTTTATTCATTGGGATTATGACGAGCCCATGACTCCAGGTAATGCAATATGTTGTCGAAAGGATTGGCGATTACCTTGTCGAGCAGGGCTTTAGACATACATATAATTCTATGAAGTATGCTTTTGTATATGTTCTCAAGCTTTTCTGTGATTCTGCCCTATCTTAATGCAGAACAAATTCTTCTATTTTCTTGCATTTCTCTATCCATCTATTCCCAGGATTAAATGTTAAATTTGCATAAATCAGCTCTAATAGGTTTTGGATTTTTTTCTGCAAGACTTCAACAGGTAAAGGAGCAAGGCCAGCACAGTGTGAGAGGCCACCAGAAGGGTCAAGCAGCATCTGATTTAATCTTGTGTTGCGGTTGTGTGGTTGATTAGGAAGAGCAGCAAATTTTGGATATTGATTATTTTCCTTCATTTGTTATTTAAAATTTCGAAGGATAACACATAACAGATTGTAGTCGTGTTTCACTTCTATTTGTCTTGTGAGAGACGGTTAAAGTTCAAGTAGTTTACAAGTGGTCTGTAATAGGGTTTTGTCGAGAAAAAACAATTCTACTACATATTTAAAATTSGTAAAGCTTTATATAGACATTTACAGTTTTATATAGATATTTAAAAGTGTTTTAATTACCAGGTAAAGACATTTACAGTTTTATATAGATATTTAAAGTGTCCTTTTCAATAGAATAATTTTGTTTGCTGAATTTCGAAAAATAACAAAAACAACACCTTTTTAAAAAAAACCAAAGGCTAAATCAGGCATTAATCTTTCTTTAAAAATCAAACTTTTGATCACCTTTAATATCCTATTGTTTTCTCTGATACAATTTAGTGAATTTACACTTTCATTCTAGAGAATCAATTAGTTTATCTTCTCTTGTAGTTGTAACATTGTAAATCGTGCACATTATTACATCTTTTTCTTCATCTTGAAGACGGTCTTATATGTTCTCGGCTTTGGCTTTGCAAGAGTTAAGGAAGCAATTGGAAAATCATGTTATTACAATTGATGCATTATGCCCTGAAAATCGRGAAGCACTTGATGAGCATCATCAAAACGGGGTTTTTCATATTTCTAAAAATAAAAAAGTCATTGACTAAATGACTAGAAATTGTTTGGCTTTGGAGCTTCCTTTTGGCGGGTTAAGTACTTAAGGTTGATTTAAAGTTTAAGACGGGAGTATATCTAAGCATTTGCACGGGAGAATCTGCTAATGACTAAATGCTTAACCTGCAAATGAAATTAAGTTGCGTGCGATCATTTTGGGAGTCGTTTATTTGGATTAATTTTCATTAACTAAATGCATCATTTGAATAAAAGGATATTYAGATGTATGTTTAGACTTTCAAATGGTGCCTTTTGKTAGTTAATTTTGGATTACAACAGTAAGTTGTGGCTTGTGTAATTTGTCATTCATTTTGCTCTCATTTGTAAGTGATTCAGTGGGTTAATTACATTCATCGTATATCCTGCCTCAAAATTATGCCTGTGTTTRTTTAGTTTTTACTATCCTTATATATCAATTATTGCATATTGGTTATATCAAACTTAACTTTCTGATMTTCACATAAACGTTACTATTGCTTTGGCTTTCCTAATTAATTGACCTTTATAAGGTTTTTCTCCCTGCATAACACGACCCTTTAGCTTGACTGAAACCGTTGAAGGCCATG
>SNQN01001013.1:30237-51341 GCA_008642245.1 Bassia scoparia
AAAAAAATAGAATTTGTATCTAGCAATAGGGGGTTGTATAGGAGTACATTATTAACTTTTGTACTACTTTACACATGTAAAAAAAAAAACTTCGTATAAAAAAATATAGTCATTTGTTGGATTCAAGCACTTTCATAAAACTGAGTTTTTACTAAATATAAAAATTGATAATAATTTAAAATGTAACAAGTGTGAAATTTAAAATATTACAACTAGCTACTAATTGGACTCACAAAACACTATGTATATATTATTCACTCACAAAGCATCTTTAATTTTAAACTCAATCACTTAATTAAGGTTGTAATTGTATCATTTATACTCCTTACTAGATTAATCCCGTGCGATACACGATTTGTTTAATTTGTTCTTATAAAAAAATGTCATACATCTTTTTTATGTTAAAAAAATATAGTAATATTCCCATTAAATTTGTAATATTCCCATCTTTTTTATGTCAAACATATTTGGGCCGCCTAGCCAAGGCGCCACTCCCCATATATATGTTTTTTAAAAAAATGATGCGTGATAGAGGGAAGGTGGTGTGGGTTTGGGGTGGCTGTCCTGGGTAGTGCGGGCTGGTGGTGTGGGTTTGGGGTGGCTGTCATCATAGCTAGGTGGGGTCGGGGATGGGTGGTGGTGCCTTGGATGGTGGGTAATTGTAGTTGTAATTTTTTTTTAAATTGTAGTTGGGATGGGTGGTGGATGTGGCAGTGGCTAAGTGGTGGGTGGCTGTGTTGGACGGGAGGYGGCAGGGTGGCTGGGCGAAGGAGGAAAGGTGGCTGGTGGAGGAGGCAAGGTGGCAAGGCGGTGGTGGAGTGATATAGGAGTGGGAGGGTCATGTTTCGAGTAAGGGTATATCGGGAAGTTCACATGAAAAGCGGCCTTCGTTTAGCAATCCAATTTATTAATTAGTCTTGAAACATGGGAGGATTAAAAGTATAAGAGAATGTTATCAATAGTTGTGGAGGGAAAATTTTCTATGAGAATTTGACATGTGACATCTAATGACATCAACAATATAATAGTCTGTTTTAGTTATTAGTTATAGATTGCCAACCAAATGAAGGTAGGCACTACTTTCAAAGTCCAATTTAGCACGTCTCAAAATAAGTTTCACTGCACACTTACTCTTTTATTCTTCTCAACTTAAATGTTACATTTCATTTTATAATCTAATTAAATTCCCATTTAAATAATGTTCTATCACCTATGGTCCGTAAGGGTGTTAACGAGTTGAGCTGAGCCGAGCTTTAGGTATTTTGAGCTAGGCTCGTAACGAATCTCCTTGAGCTCGAGCCGAGCCTCGAGCTTTTTCGAGCCTTAAAAGTCAAGTTCAAAATACATTAAAGCTATATTGGAGTTCGAAAACCATATTAAATAATGACTTCTAAGAACATACAATAGTTAATAGTTATGAATTTTCTATTTTTTGTTAAACTTATCAATAATATATTACTAATTTTATAATTATCAAACTAAATAAAAAGATAAAATAATATTTCGAGCCTGTTCGCGAGCTTTCGAGCCGAGCTTAGATACTAATCATAAAATTATTTCATATAATTTGTCCGTTTACATCTTTAAATCGTTTCCTTGATAAGCGTAAAAAAAATAATATTGCAGTTAAACCGGTACGGAGGGAGTATTAGAGAGAGAATGAAGTTAATAGAAATTTGCAACTAGGCATCTAGTTTGCATTGCTTGCATTATTGTCTTGTTGTCGAGCTTTTTACCCTAAAGTTCATATTTTTTTTACTACGTACATACGTACTCCTAACTCCTAAGTCCTAACAAATAACTCAAGGCCTCTACGTACATTTGACCACGACATTAAATCAAAGGCAAAGTCCTACCCTACTTGTTTGAGGTATATAGAGTATTAGAGTACGTGTGCTACATACATATACTAGATACTTCATAGTTCATACTACTCGTACTATACTAGTCAATTAAGTTGTCATATTATATATCAATACACCATCACAACTCAAGTCCATAAGACAACAACTTTTTTTTTGTGTGTAAATTAATCACAAGGGATCGGAACAATGCATGTTTACAACGGATGAGGAGTATGAGAATTCAAATTTATGACTATAAAAGTTAAAGGCGAGTTTAAATCACTGATATAAATCCCTTTTTCATAAATCAGACCACAACTTGTTTGTGAAAAATGTAAACATATTGCTAATCATTTCTTAGTTCTTACATACCAATATACAAATACAATCCACTAATCAAAACGACAACCACTTTGGCCTTTCGAATTTCTACTAAAAAATTTCCTTCTATACTAATTGTATTGGATAATATGATAACATACATTAATTAATGAACATCCATTAATAAACTAAATATACTCATCTCGTAAAAAAAAAAACTAATTAAATATATAAAAACTATTCGGTAATGGATTCATATATACTTCGTATAACTTTTTTGAAATTTTCTCATTTATGCTCATGAAATCTTGCGGTTTCTCACTTGTGCCTCAATTACGGGTTGTTTATTATAAATAACCTTCATCCACTATATATACTCTATCTGTTTTTCCAGTTGTTCCACTTTCCGTTTTGAGATGTTTTAAAAAAGTAATCTAAAAATAATTTTTTTACTTTTTACCAACTTTATTTATTTTTCCATGAATGAATTGTTTTTTTTAAAAAAATTCAATTTTCATTACTTTACTCAATTTATTCATCCAAAATTACTTATTTCCAAAAAAATTCACTCACACATTTACTCATTTACCTAACTTACTCAACTATTTTATCTAACTCAATCAACTATTAAATACCGCGTCAAAATGGTAAAAAACATCTAAAAAAACGGATAGAGTATTTGTTAAATCCGTTAACTAACTTGTCAATACCTAGCAAATCAGAAACTATATATATATATATCCTATTCATATGGAATAATTCCCATTGCAACCAAACCATACATTAGTTTATTTTGAATAATTTGTATGAGTTAACCTAATTCGAAAACATGAGTTAACCTAATCAATTTACTGGGTGTTTTAATTACACGAGCAATGAGTTACGCAGTATCATATGATATTATAGCTCATGGCATCATGCATTCGTGCTCACTCTCCCCCATAAAAGAGTCAGTATTCGTTACGACGTACGTACCATCGTAGGGATATATATATATCATATAATTATAGTGAGTATATAAAAATTGGAGTATCTGACAATCTGACATGCTACAAAATTAGGAGCAAAGCTAAGATACAATATAAAAACATTATATTATAAATCAGCCGTTTGTTCAGCATTTTAAAATTAGATTTTGATGAGATTTTCTTCTTTTATTTAAATTTTTGTACAAACCACCATAGCCCTTACTAGCTTGAAAACAAGTCCCTTTTTGATACTTCTACTTAAACTTACGTGTATTATTTGTATATCATGGATTGCATTCATTCAATAAGCTTCAATTACCACTGTGGAAACCAACTTTCTCTGTTTCACCAAAAAATTAGGTTTTCAAATGCCACCGAGTGTCTCTTTCTATCTCGTCGAGAATGGCTTTACAACAGTTGTTGTTCACATGAACATTGCAGAATTCATAGCAAATCTAACTATAAATGCGGTACGTATTTATATATAATTCAAGTCATTATACCCTTTATACTATTGCATTGCATTATGATTTTTTGTTACCTGGTGAATGTTGTAGGAGTATTATTATTGTTGTTCCTTGGTTTTAGATTCTGTTATGGTGTTATACCTTAATGCCCAAGAAAATCATGAGAAGCAGCAGTTGAAGAAAAACTAGCCTTGAATCAACACATTATGTCTAGTATATACTCTTGTACATACTATCAGATAAACTGTATCACCATATAGAAGTTAAACAATGGTCAGTGAGTCGTTGTGGTTGCTTCGAATAATCGTAAGTAGGTTCGTTTATCATTTTCTTTTATTTTTTCAAAGGTATCTTTTTTTCAAAATACAATTTCAAGGACTAATTTAATGAGGAGGACTTCCCATTCAGGTCTAGGTGGATGACATCCATTACATTCTAATGTGATCGTTATGATGATCTCGATGAGATGACTAATGTTGTGGTCTAATTTTGTTAAAACTAAAACTTTTGCTTGGTTACTGTATGTTACTGAGCTGAATGGTCTGAAATAATGGAAGTTTCATTTGATGGTAATGAATTGTACTGTTACTTTGGGTAAAAATTATTGGTTTAATTTATTTAGGTGTTGATGAGTTTGTTTGTGCACAGAAGAAACCTTCCAAGTTATATTTGTATGTAATTAATATCAGTAATTGGAATCATAAGACATAAACGCCCCGTTTAATTATTGGGACTAAATGGTGGGAATGCTAATAATTTTTAGTGAGGTGTAATTGAAGAAGTTATCTCTTATAAGTAAATGTATTTTTGAGTTTTTTTCATTCCCGCTAATTTCTTGGAGGTGTAATTGAAGAAGTTATCCCAATAAAGTATTGCAACTTCTGAATTGTTGTACTTATGCAATGTAATACTAATGTGTGGTTAGTAAGTCTTAGTACTTAGGTAGCAGATGAAACTATTCTTTTTGAGAGTTTTTGGGAGGGTATTTATTAGTGATCTGATTGGGGCAATGAGATCCACATGACGAGATGATGAAGGGAGTTAAAGACATAGTTAAATATAACGTATATTTAGAGTATAGATAACTGTTATCTTAGAACTCTCTTCATGGTTTCACTAAAAGCATGAATCATCTTTCTTATGGTTGAACTCTTATATTAAAAAAAAAATTCAGAGAAATTTAGTTGTTTGAAAAGAAAGGCACATAAAAAACAAAAAAACAAATGTGCTGGCTATTTTTGTAGGCTACTTGAGACTAAGGTATTGTACGAATAATTGACTTGTTGTGTCATCTATAAGGTGTCTTTAAGGGATTGTTTAATTGTTGATTTAAGCTAATAGAGCCCTATTTAAATAGATGATTAAATTAGACCCCTCCTCTGCAACAAAAATATTTATACTGAAATCCTTAACAAATTTCTTAAGGATTAAGTTTTTAAAAAAAATTTTTTTATCGAATCGAACTTGTTTTTACAGAGACTTATAGAAATAAGTTGACAAAAATAAATCTAAGTTTCAGTAAAAAAGTTCAGATCAGTAAAAATAAGTTCAGTTTAATAGTAAATAAGTTCAGTTCAGTAGTATAAAGTTCAGTTATAAAAATAAGTTCAATTCTTAAGAAATTTGTGAAGGCGATTTCAAAAGAAATAAATTCAGTTCAGTTCAGTATAGTAAAAATAATTTAATTCAAGTTGACAAGAACATAGCTTTAGTTAGGAGAAAAAGTAAGCGAAAAAAGATACGAAATATATATCATATATAAAGCTTAATAAGTTTGATAATTTTGTACTACTATTCTAATTTGATTAAGGTAGCTTATTGCAAATTAGGCTTACATATATAACTTAATATTGAACATAATGTGCCTGTTTACTTCAACTTAATTTAGTCGCTGTTCATTCAATCAATTTAGTTATTTTGTTAACTAATTTGAATATATATATTAACGATAATGATGAATAATGATAATAATAATATTGACGATAATGATGAATTAACGATATTAACGATAATGATGATAGTGATAAACTGATAATAATAACAATATTTGTTAACTTTCAAGTTATATTTATTAACCAATATTATTTAAATAGTAAATATTAACCTCCATTTAAATATTAATCCAAGTTAAATATTAAACTAATAAGTTAAATAGTTAAATATTAATCCAATTAACATTTACTTCGTATTATTAATAATAGATAAATATAAAGTTAAATATTAATCCAAAGATATATCTGTATTATTAATAGTTAAATCCAAAGTTAAATATTAACCTAAGTTAAAAAGTTAAATTAATACAAAGATATATTATTAATAACAGTTAAATATTAATCTCATTATATATAGTTAATAATTATATATTGATACCCAAGAATAATATTAATCAAAGTTAAATACAAGTATTTCAGTTCAGTTCAATCTGTTCATTAATATTTCAAATTCAGTACAGGTGATTTCAATTAATGAACGAACCCAATAATATAAGTAGTTAATCAATACAGTATTACATTTTCTCTTTTCAAATGAAAAACATGTTTTATAACAATGAAACAGAGAGCAAGGTTGTGAACACTCGTTCTTCACAAGAAAATAAAATTACAAATATATATGTCATGTCCTAATCGATTAGTTGGATACCTAATTGTTAAATAACTAGTGTGACTCTTTCATTTCAAACCTATGTTKAAGTGTAAATCTTTCAATGGATGAAGTTTACTTTGTGTGACATCATAGCAAGTCAACTAGCAGGAGTACATACCTACAAAAATCCTTATACTTCATCCGTTTCAAATTACTCGCTACACTTACGGAAGTTTCACAGTACTTGTTACACTTCTTTTATGAGTAAATTTTTTTTCTCTATCTCTCCCTCTCACGTAGGTCCTAGGGATGCCAAACGGTCGAGGTGGGGTGGGGCGGGTATCCCATCCCATCCCCGCGACGGATACAATTTTTATCCCTATCCCGATGAGTATGTACCTAAAATTATCCCCGTCCCATCACCCATCTGATTATCCATTCCCATCTAATACACATTTTCCTTACCTCATCACGCGTCAAATTCCCGCTTAATACTACCCATTTGCGAGTTGTACAAAGTAGTGTAAAGTATCACAAAAATAATGCAAGATTGATCAAAGATTAGAATAAAATTGTTTAACGGACTCATAAATCATAAAAGAAAGCCTAATCTCATAAATCTATAATTCATTTGATAGAAAAGTATCACAACAAGTTAGTCATATGCAAATACAATTTTAATACATGGTACATTTATAAAATTATACAATTGTATATTTGTATATATTACATGGGGCGGGGCGGGAACGGAGCGAATATCACCTAAAATCCATTCTCATCCCCGTAATGGGTATGAATTTTATACTCATACCCGTCCCATGACCCATCAAATCGGGACCTATCCCGGCGGGGATGGCGATTGGCGGGTCTCATGTTAGACCCATACTGCTTGCATCCCTAATAGGTCCCTAAATTCTTTTCTCTATATATTTCTTCCTAAAATTTTATCTAGGAGTTTGTGAATTTACACGTGTAACGAATATACTGAAACAGATGAAGTATAAGCTTCACTCGTGAGATTATGACATCACTCACTTCAGTTGAAGGGGGAATTATTATAGAAAATCTATATGAAAATGATTGAGTTTGTAACTTTGGAACTTGCTAATCTGTTTTCAATGAATACACCAAAGTTTTCATTGCAAATGAACATCACTTTCATTCGAGTCAATGTCTTCTGTAATACTTTTCTCATACTGTACAATGAACGAAGTACTAAATACAGTGTTAGAGCCTTAGAGTTTAATTGAATCCATACGATCTTGAACTTTATTCATCTACACAAATATAGACTAATGCATACACTTTTTTTTAGGGGAGGATAATGCATAATTCTCTTTTTAAATTTCATTTCCGCATTGGAAATTCAAAATGTGGAGTTATTATAGCATTATTTTGGAGTTAGTGTAGTAGTTTGAGTTACACTTACCTTCTTGACTAATTAAGCTAGCTTATTGTGATGCTATTTGGAGTGAAGATGTTTGCTAACTTAGGAGTGCAATTAGGTTTAGGTGGTTTCACGAGTATAACAACGAAAAGCCATAAGTCTCGTTTATAAGTAGTTGTTTGTAATAGTTATTTGACTAGATGTATGTATTTGTTGTTTTAAAAATGTTGGTAAATAGGTCGTTACTAATAGCTATTAATCCTATATAATAAACCAAATTATATGATCTTAAAATATCAAAAGCTTGGTCTTGTTTGAGAAAGGTTAACTTGCTTTTGAGAATGCATTTGTGAAAGTGATCTTGTAACTGATTATATTAGTTGCTTTGTTGAAAAAACTATTTTGACTAAATAAGGTTGTTTGATGTTTCAGAGTAAAATAATAAAACATTTCTATATATAATACTTTGAAATACAAAATGCTTTTTTCATCTGAAACACTTTTCTAAATTCTAATTACCAAACACCCTTATTTTATGTTGGGTCAACCTTCTTTCCCTCAAACTGTAATTTCCAAAACAAGGTAATTTTGAAAAATAGTTTTTTTCATCCCAAAGAATCTCTTCACAACAACCTCATGACAACTGTAACAACTAATAGTATTTTTGTACCAAAACTCTTTGAACTCTCTTTTTTCTTAAACCTCTCTTTTAGGTAATGGAATCTTTCAAAATAATTAATCCAGACAAGTCTATGAGTTTTTTCAAAGCTCCTATTTACATTTTTTGTTCAAAAATTTGCTTAATTGTACAATAAAAAAACTGTTTTGAAACTTGTTACTTCTAAAACACCAAAATAGCAGGTGAATCTCTAATGGACATACAAACCTCAAAATTCTTCAATGCTCTACCTTCAAACATGGTCATAGCATTTTTTTACTCAAACGATAATCTTTGAATGAAGAAATCTAGCCAGAAAAGTGCAGTTAAAGTTCATGTAAAACTACATGTGATACGCTGTTGAGTTAACTGCTTTAACTGTTAATTTGTAATAGTTTGATTTGATTAACTAATTTATTATGTGTTTGTGAAAAACGTATTTGATAATAAGGGGTAACTTTTAGAATGTTTTATAAGTAAAATGAAAAAAAAAATTCCTCAGATGATCTAATTTAAAAATAAAAGCTTTTCCAACTTAAAACACTCTTTTAAACCTTAATTACCAAACACTCCTATTCTTATTGAGTTGGTCAAAGCCTATTTTCCCCTCAGACCTTTAACTTTAATAAGCCATTGATGTTTTTTCCACCCAAGACTCTCTCCAAATTTGGGCTTCTAGACAAGCAAACACCCCAATTAGCTTATTGGTATATATAAAAAAAAAATCTTTAAAACCTCACTTTTTTAACCCAAATCTCTAACTTCGAAACAAGTGTATAACTTCTTCAAAATGATGCTTATTAACATTTTTTTTTTCAGAAATTAGCTTATGTGGATGTTACAAAAAACCTTGTTTGAAACGTTTTTACTTTAATTTCAACAAGAGGTCGAGATCTTCTAATTGGCATCAACTTAAAAAACTCTTCTATCCTCTACTTCCAAACATGGTCAAGGCATTTTTTTCCTCAGACAATAAAAACTGGCCAGACAAATTACAGTTTAAGTTTAAGATCCTAATTAAATCGTACTTATCAAGAAATCTAAGGAATAATTACTGAACAAAGAGTAAACTGCACTAGTATTATATGAAATACATAGTTTTGTGTGATTATTAGCATACATTAGTTGATTTAGTTACCTTTCTACTAGTGTTCAATGAGCATTATTTTCATTTCTTGTATAATGAAGTATTTGCTCGAATCCTACAACTACTTACATGCTTCATTTTTACTCTTCCATCTCTTTATGCTGAGGATCGTCGCTGGAGAGAGATAAGAGGAAGGATGGATCTGTAAACTAATAAAAAGACTGTATGTATCTAGAATGGACAATTCGTTCTGTAAGCAAGCTCTTTTCGACTGGTGAAAACATACCACCGATCCAATTCCAATCGTTTATGTATGTACACCTCTGAACTCTGATACGCTGATCTTAGATTAACCAGCAATTGGTATTTCATTTACATTGTTTGAATAAAGAACTATTATTTTGAGGTAGTTTCATCATGAAATTACATACAGTAGTTACTTTCAAATGGTGCATGGACAGATTTAAGGTATATATATATGGTAAAGTACTGCCTATTTTTAATTTTGAATCTGTTTGCTCAGCATATATGAAATCACATGACGCCCTCCGTTGTTAAAGATCTACCATTCCGCTATTTTACAAGATTCTAGATCAAATTTATAAGTAGTTGGATCTTGAGAATTGGAAAATGGTACAATCAACAAGAGATAAACTTCTTCAACTAGTTTAGATATATCTTTGTAATACCACAAATGATAAATTCATATGATACATAAGAGAGGAGGTAGTAAGTAACATCATCTTATACTAAGTCCGAGTAAACGAACCATAAATTAGTATGTTTATTTAACATACAGTACTTTCCTATATTATTTTCCTAGCAGCATGCATCTAAATCAACTCATCTACAAAGCTCAACACTGCAATCAGAATCATATTATACAAGATATATATACCCATATAATGTTAGACTTTAAAGATATAATAATCATGCAACAAAAGCTCACTTAATTTAGTGGGTTAGAAGAGGAATAATTCGTCTTTTGTGAGGTAGTAAAACTTTTAAGCGACTGTTCTCCTAAAATCTTAATCGAATATATGTATTTTTCAAAAAGTCTTTTTGTCTTTGTCAATATTATTCATAAAATGATGCATGTTAATTGAAGCATTTATTTAACAAGAAATAATTAAGGTCATAGCTGAAAATATAGTAAGTGATAAGTCAGAAGTGTCACTTGTTGAGAATATATATTACCTGTTTAATCTAAATCTTGAAAATATCTTCTTAGCTTTAATCAAAGAATATGTTAATTTAGTGGAGATACAATATAGAATAAACAACATGAAATTAAAACAAGGTTTGCTGATGCAGTCGTGGAGGGTTCCATATAAGAAATAATATAGACTATACTTAGAATGAATTGTATTCCATAGTTGAGACGAGAAAATGAATCAAGTAAAATGCATTTTTTCCCATTATTACTCTCTTATATGCACGCATAACGTAGGAATTGATATAGTTCTTAAACATATTGTTTATATTTAGAAATGGCAAAAAAAACATTACTTTTCATTTGAAATCAAGAACTATTAATAAAGATGACAATGTTTAATGAATATATTAACTCTATACATAATATTTTAGAGAATGGAGATTTTAACAACTAATTTCATAATTACTTCTGAAGCTTGAATAGTGAAAAAATGAATTGAAGTGGATTACAAGATTTAATGATGAGTCCAATGCATAAGTAGGTGTTGGATTGGGAAGTTTGGTGCTAAATAAATGCATAAGGCTAAGATATGCCAAAAATTATCCCCAAAATTTTCTTGATTTTATAGGCGTTTGTAGGCAAATTAATTACGCCGTTACTCTGATCAATTGTGCAAAGATCACCCCTTAGGTTTATAATTAGTGCAATCAACTCCTAAGGTTAAAATTAGGTGAATCACCCAAATACATAATAATCTTATCTTTTATAATATTTATTATTTTATAGTTAATGACAGAAAGTATTTAATTGCATGTATGTGATATTACGACTAATATTTTTGGATTGTATTTGGCATAGAAATAGTGGAACATAGATCGATTAATTGGTTAGATTGGCAGGGTGATTTGGCTCAGAATAAAAGCAAGGTGCTACATTGCACCATTAGTGGAAGTTAGGGAGTTTGATTTGCTACTTTGGACGATTGGATATGGTGACACTAGGGACATCAAGCAATGTAGGCGGTGTAGCTTAATTTGGGTCATTGGTTAAGTTTATAATAATTGTGGTAAATTGTGAATGATTTATCATCAACTAAGCTTGAAATGAAAAGCATTGGTAATTCATCAGGTTCACAAAGGATATCTTCCGTTGCTTTTTACTCGGCATCATTTTCTTTATTATGTTGTGGTGCACACCAAACTGAACACATTAATATCTTCTAACTATTTATAAAAGGTGTATAAAGTTCATATTATTAAATAGTATTGGAAATAAATCAAACGAATCTTATATTTAACGATTGTGTTTTTTTGTCTATGATCAAAATTTTCATGGACAAAGTAGTTGATGAAGATGTTCAAAGTGATTCAAGTTAGAAAAAAAAAAAAAAAGAAGATGGAAGGTTTAACAGCAACACCTAAGTCAATGATGGATTCAGCAATTTTTTATTGAACAACAGTATTTTTAGTAAACTTCAAGTTTTAAAATCTGATGAGAAGTACAGTCACCAAATTAAAATTAAGGTTTTACAAAGGCAATAAGGCAAAAACATCAATCTTTGAAGAAGATTAGTGCATGTATAAATTCGTTGATTAACTTAAGACACAATAGGAAAGTTCATTACAAAAGAAAAAAGTCATGAATAGAAAATAACAGCACTATGATCAGCAACCACATCAGAAAAATAAACTTTGTATCTGAATTCTTACATGAAAAGAATTAAATTTCAAATTCATGCGTGCCACAGCCTACACAGTGCAGGATCTGATTGGCAAGTAGGTTCCCAGGTCAGCATTGATAGAATTTCTGCAATAAACACATAAATATGCGAGATCAATAATACTAAATAAAATCTTTGTATATTGCCAATCAACAATTATGTAAAATGGTAATTTGCTAAAAGTAAGCATATAATATGTATTAAACCTGTGGACAGATTGAGAGATATTCAAGACATAGTGTGAATATCATAAAACCCCGGGCGGCTGCAGGATTCCACCCATAGTTGCAGCTTTCAGATGCAGAGTTTATTGATGTAATAGTGTAAGAATCATAACTCACATGTTCATACAACAAAATACTTGAGACTTATCACTCATAAGCTTGTATCAAAGATGATGCTGATCGTAATGTATAACTGATTGCCTTTAGAATAGTACTGATTCCTACCATTTATAACTCCTTGCTGATAAATCCTTAAGGAAGGGGCATGTGGTGTAGGATGGTGTAGCTGCAGAGTTTGAGTTCGGAATCATCACCACCGATGAAGATGATTTAAGCCTCTATAGTTGTTGTTGTTGATCAATAATTTCTTGTGTTTCGTTCTGTTCCCTAGCGCGTTCTCTGTAGCCTTTTCCTCCTCTTAAATCCCTGTGTCCAAGATTTCATCCCTAGGATTGTTAGTTTCTTTCGTCTTCCTCTTTCTTGCCCGACAATTGCCATCATTCAAGTCTTTAAACCTCATCGTCTTCTTCTTCTTCTTCTTGCTCCTCTCCGTTAAGGCCTTCAGAAGGCGGGGTGTCAAACATTGCTTAGAAGAAGTAGTGCTAGCTAGCTCATCGATTGCAACCTTCGACTTAGATAACAGCCATCAAGGGTTTTGCTAGCCTTATCAAAGCCTAGCATGTCTTGAAGGAAAAACCCGCGCTATTGCTCATTGACCAACTCACCTCCGGTGCTCTTACACCCTTGAGCGTGTGCGAATCTTGGTATGTCTGTCTTTTCTCCCAGCTGTCTTTGCTGGCATTCGACACGCGATTAGTCGAATAAAAAGGGTAGCTTATCATCATACTCTCTTGGTTAATTGATGGTTGAGAATGATATTTTGAATAAGGGATCTCTGAAATCGGAGGATAGTGGGTGGTAGAATGTAATTGTTGTACTTTCCATGATGATGATGATGATGATGTTGAAGAGTATATTGTTGCTTTCTGGTAATCGATTTCCAAAGATATTGAGACTGATGATAATATAAAGGATAATGAATTGTTCTCTGAATGAAAACATTTTTTGCAAAAAAAATAAGTCTTTAAATATTTTTTTTTTTTTTTTTCCCCCCCTTTTTTGTTTTGTTTGTTTAGCAAAGATTTGTTCAGTTGATTAAGCTAAATTAAAATCTCACTTTTCAAAAGCAATATTAATTTAGGCTGAAGAAAAATCTAAAAACAGCAAAAAAAATAAAAAAAAATCCAGCTTTTTATCAGCATCACATACCTACTGTTGCTAACTGGAAAAGACTTGTTAGAAGAATTCAAGTTGAGGGTTTTACATAAATTATGTACTGGTTGAGAGTTAAGTGACAATAAATTGAATGTGAAATTTTTGAGTGAAAGAACAAACTTTCTTTGTACTGAAGAAGAAGAAGAAACAGAAATTTGAGACTGATATTTTGAGCAATTGAGCACTATTTGTTACAGAAACACAGATCTAACAAATGATAAGAAAGCTGCTTACAAAACGCACTCACTCATCTTGAGAGAGAAAGAGGGAGTTTTTAGAAAGAGAAGCAATGTCTTGTTTAAACAAGTGAAAAAAAAGAAGAAGAGAATGAAGCAGGTAAGTTTTCAAGGGAAGGTCAAAAAAACCCTTTTGAATATAATTTTTAGCTCATTTTAGAGTAAAGAGATTTCCTCTTTTGTAACAGTTTTAGGATAGAAGAAGAAGAATACTCAGAAATCATATCATTTCTTAAGTAATATAGACAGGTCATGTGATTGGATATGCATGATGAAAATGTTGTTAATGTGCATAGTAATAAGCTATATATTATTCCTTTGGATAATTGATTGGCTCATACATATAATGTAATTAAATATGTGGGTGTTAAATCTTTGCTGCGCTTGTGGTTTTTGCTAAAATATCTAGGTTTCATCAGTAATTCAGCTGCTGATTTTAACAGTTGTAATTTTCTGACTGTCAAATTAGTTACCAGAAACAGCAAAATTACTAGATCTGTAATGCTTTTTTAATGGAAAAATTAGGGTTTTTTTTTTTTTTTTGTGTGTAGAATTTGAGATCTTTAAGAGGGAATGATTTAGTTGATTGTGAAGTTGAAATATTTTTTAATTCATTAGTTTGAATGTGTAAGTATTGGTATTGTGGATTTGTGCTAAGTATAGTTACTCTTGAACTACATGTCAATATTCTATCTACTATCAAAGTGGTARYGGTGTTTATTTRCAYCTACATCGCGAAMCATTTARCYATYAAATCTTYYTCTAGTGTTAATGATCGGGAGTCTGTGTACAATAGGTTACAGGCACATATCATTACTCCCCCCATTCACAAGAAAACAAATGGAACGACAACCGAAAATACGGAGGGCGGGCTTATGTGGTGTGTCCCTAACAAAGAAACAAGTAGTATGCATCCAATTGCGAAGTAGAGAAGCATTACCATGGACATTAATTAACAAGAGAATCTCCTTATAGAAAACTAAACTGTACTGCAAATAGCTCACCCAATTGCTCAAAATAAAGCTCTAGTTATGACTGCACAATACCAGTATAAATGCAACATTGAGAAATTTCTATTTTTTTCATCAACTCAAAACTCATATTGGTAATTTACAAAGGAGTTTTTTTTTTTTTTTTTTTGTGTGTGATTGATCATCAACTCAGATAAAAAACGTAATGATATTCTTTATCAGCTGTCATACTAGCTTGAACCAAATGGCCCAATCGCTATCTGATCTGAGTGTGTTGGGTATATAATTGTACCTTGTTGTTTCTTGCAAATTGAGCTTCTTCCTTGGAATTAAGCATATAATAACATCTCCTTTTCATTTCATCAGTGTTTTATCTCTCTCTTTTTTTTTTGATATATTTGTCTTTTGCTATTGCATACTTTAGCGCTATAACAATTAACATCAACAAACATTGGAATGTGACAGATTCCATATCAGAAGGCTGGAGCCTAGCTAGGTCTTTCATGATTTATGCAATTTAGAGTATAGGTAGGGTTATTATCAAATGATTAATTAGTTTGTTCTTCAATAAAGTTAGTTGTTAACCCTTTCGGTTTTTTTTTTTTTTTTTTTGCGCAAATGTGCCACAAGGGAAGGTACATATTACAATGAAGGAAGGCTGGGGGGTATGAGGATTTGCACTTTTGATTTTTTTCATGTTGCATTTATCACCCAACGCCCCCTCAAATCCAATTTGGAGGCAACAAATTCACTTTGATTATATGTGAGTTGTTCAAGGAGTCAATGAAACTGATATGATGTACACAATCTGATTGATGACTTTTTTGCATAGTTTGTACATCATAGGTGTTTTTTTAGCAAAACAAACAATACGATCAAGTGCAAATCTATAATACACCCTAAGACTGCATTTTCTTTATTTTAATAAACTTATTCTTTAAAGTAACCTCTATTATTTTGCTATTGTTGTAATAGGAGTAACTCTATTATAGTCTTTTTACTGTACTTCAGTTTAATTAGTTTCAATTCAATTTATAATTTCTTTGACGGATAAACATTCAGTTCAATTGCTTTCAGTTAATAATGTTAACAAACTCTTATTCAAAAGTAGTAACCTTATTTTCTCATTAGAATAATTGTTATAATAACCGCAATAATCAATAAATCTATTATATAAGGGAAGAGGAGGTCGCGGTGGTGTCCCCGAATACCACCCTATCCCCTTCCTTTGGCAAATTACAATTACATGCCATCAAGCTAAATAACTACCTATAAAATCAACAATCATTCCATACAAGAATATTCCACAAGATTTCAAATTAAGTGTCTAAAAATTAACAACCAAAATATCAATTAACAACTTATTATGTATAATATTAAGCAGTTAATAATGAAACTATTTTTAAATTTTGAAATTAAATATTGACATTAAAAACAGTCTGAGTTGCACGAAGACGGGGACGGAAAACGGCAATTTCAAAAATTCCCGGGTATGGGGACGGCTTTGGGGCCGGGACGGAATTTTTTTTATTTTTTTATTTACAAAAATAGACTATTGCATAAAAAGAAAAATATTAATATAACAAAATAAAATAAACAATTACAAATAACTTAGTCTATGTTTGCTACAAGTTACACATTTAAAAAAAACACTAAGTAATTTCAAAATAATTGAATGGTGTTGATATATTTTTCCAATAACTAATTACAATTAAAAAAAATTCTCCACAATTGACAAAATCACAATAATCCAAGTACATGTAATTCCTCTAAATTATTTGAATGCAAAAGAAATATAAAAAAAAGCTATAAAAACCAGTAAATAAATAATAAAAATCAATAAATAAATAAAAACAATCAGTAAATAAATAAAAAAATCAAGTAAATAAACATAAATCATTAAATCAGAACATAAATCATAAGATAAGGTGATTTTTTTAAAAAAAATTAGGTTGAAAATGCACTTGGGGACGGCTGTGATACTACCTGCGCGTCCCCGGATTTGGTTGACCGTCCCTAAAAAGTCAACGCGCGCGTCCCCGAGACGCCCCCACGCCGTCCCCGTCCCCGTTTTGTCCCAGGAACGCGGTACGCCATATCTCATGACGTCGTTGCAACATAGAAACACTTTGATGACAAAATAAGAACTTGAATTGTGGTATAAATATAAAATTAATTAATTATAAACTTGCGATTAACTTACTAATTTATCTATTAGTAAGTACTAAGTAGTAAAAAAAATTATAGTCAACCACTCAGTAGTCAAATACTTTTTATATTATTATTATTCATTTAAGATAAATTTTAAAACGTCAAACACAGCATCGTTGTGCTAAAAAATACTAGTTATCTTATATCAGAACGGTCAGTGTCACGCACACCACTAGCCACCCCTAACCAAAATTTAGTCATCCAAATTTGTAGGAAAGGCCAGTGGCGGAGCCAGACGGGGTGACTGGTGATAATTGTCACCCCAAGTTCGGAAGAAAAAATCATTAATTTTGCAAATTAGCGGACCATTTTCGTCGCAAATCTTTATTGAGCGACCATTTTCGATGGCCAAATCTTTATTTATTAGCGACCGTTTTCGATCGCACAAATTAAAAAAATCAGTCGCCAAAACGTAAAAAGAATTGTAATTTCGAACTTGAAAATTTGAATTGTCACCCCACATCCTAATTTTGTCACCACCCACTTTCGAAATCCTAACTCCACTTCCGCCACTGGGAAAGGCTAACCAAGATGGTCAAATTTTAACCAATCTAGGGTTGCATTGTGGTAACTGGTAAGTATGTGTGGTTGTGTAGTAATAATGTCGTTTAGATATTGCCAAAGGTCATTGGCTTAGCTTAGCTCCGTACTAGGTAGCACTGTTGCACATTCACTCAGTCACTCTCTTACTACTTCTGTTTATTTATCGTTTCGAGGAAAATCAGTACTAAACGACGAATTTTACAACCCTATTTTCCTTCCACTTTTAGCATCTCCTCTCTCATATTCTTTGATGTAAACCCTAATAAACATATTTTTGGTAAAATGACCAACATAATCTCTTATTTTTCTTACATTTAGTTGTTGTTATTTTTGTCCTTCGAATCTTTGTTTTGTTATTCTTTTTTTTTTCTGGTCATTTTATGTGAGAGGATGAAATATACTGTGCTGTAATACAGTATGATATAATAGTGTAGTGACCATATTATACCAAATTCTGATATCAGCTACTGTAGTAAAAGCAACATATGTACTTTCTGTTTAAAGATTTAAAGACTAATCAACCTTTCTCCTTTGTAATCTTGTCTCTACTTTTTGAAATTTTCAAGTGTAGAATATATAAGTATTTTGTTGTACTCCGTATATCTTAAATGAAATGATTTAGCAATGTATATATGTTTTGTTTGGGGTTTTAATACGATCAGAAGAGTTTCCATCGCTTTTAATGAGTGACTAATTTCTTGTGGAAGTTTGCATAATTTTTTCAATAGGCAACACCTCTTCTATCTAAAATTTCCTAGCATTGTATAGAAAATCCACGGTTTGTAAGCTTTTGTGTGATATTAATTAATCAAGTTAGAGAGATCAACACATCCATCTACTGTATTATTATTACCCATTTGATAACTAGGAACTAATTAATATTCACTCCGTTTTTATTTAGTCGTTTCATTTTTATTTTTGGATGTTTCAAATAGTTGTTCATACCGTTTTTTTTTTGTTTTTTTTACCAATTTTACTTATTCTAACATTAATGGATTATTTTTCCCTAATTTCAACATACATTCATTACATATTCTCTAAATTCATTATACTCTTTTTATCTAACTTATTCAACTCTATTACCTATTAATTTAGTCAACTCTATTACATATTAATCTACTCAACTCTTTTACTAACTTCCTAAACTCTTAAACACCATGACAAAATAAAATGTAACAACTAAAAAAACGAAGGGAGTATGAGAGTTGAGAGGTGGGAAATGGAAAAACAAATACATTCAACTCAAGTGATATGCATAGGTGGCGTTTGTCATTTGGTATGAAATTTTTGATGTAGGAAACTATTCCAAATTAGTGTCTTCATTCCAAATTGTTTGACAAAAGCAAAGATTAACAAATACAATTTTCCCTGTAAAAAAAACAATTATCATTTTCAATCATAATGTGTCCCATATTTTATACTCTTGTCAAATTATACTAACATAGTACTCCTTACGTTTCTAAATGTTCTACCCATTTCAGTTTATCACGTATGTCAATGTACGTTTTGTTTTGATCATATCTTCAACTATATATTACCCAAAATTTATATATTCTTGTAGTCTCACCGAGACGTACCGTGCTATTATTATACCCAAAGATCTCATCAAAATGCTAGCTTTAGGCATAATTATAGGCACTCAAGCTTGGAAGACCTCAATCTTCACAAACACAACTCATTTAAAACCTTTGAAAATAACGTCTCATTTCAAGTAAATCAGGCTTCGCATAAAAACACCACCACGTGACCATTGATTATAATCCACCTTGTGTTTTGTCGCTAGTAGAATTGACCTTTCATTGTATACTTGTGAGTGTGACCCAAATCAATACCTCACAAATCGATCGACCATGTCTACCGAGCTTCAAATATTTTTATGCGTTACTCATTTTTTCATCCGATATTATCAAGTTTTTGACATTTAGGCTACGTTTTTTTGACGGAAAACATTTTCCGAAATTATGATTTTTCTCTCTTTTAGTTTTTCCTTTGTTTGTTTTAAAAAAGAGTGAAAAAATCATTTCCTCAAAGGAGAAAATGTCACTTTGGAAAAGGAAAATCATTTTTCCTTTTATAGACAAGGAATGCCACAATTTCCTCCTAACTTCTTACATCTCCCTTATTCATTCCCCCACCTTTTCTTCATTTCTATTACATTTTCATTCCTGCATGAGTTTTCCTCTAATCAAACAAACAAAGGAAAACTTTTTTCCTAAAAAATGATTTTCCATGAAAATTTGTTTTCTTTTCAAAACAAACGGACCTTATATGTTTACTACTTTTTTCGTTAACTCTTCAATTCCTTAAATATGCGCAGGAAAATTTCGTGACATATATATCACCATCGGTTTACATTATTTGATTGTTATTTTTCTCACTAAAATACTGAAAGTATTAGAGGACTATAAATTTCCTCAAGGTCATATTTGAATAACAAATTGGAAGAGAAAGGGAGGGAGAGAAAAGTGAGGAAATGATGAACTCCATTTTTTTCCAAATTTCGCCAATTTTAAAAAGATTGTCTTTATTAAAGAAGGGAAATGGATTTCTTCATCTCCCTCCCTTCCTTTCCTGACATATTATCCAACAAGGGAGTTTGTCTCCCTTCTTTTCCTTCTCTTCTTTTCCTTCCATTTTATTGTTTTCCAAAAATAGTGTTAGGTAAAAAACGTGCTCTAAATTTAAAATGTTCATATACTCCTTGTTTTTTCCTCTCTTTAAGCAAACGGGTAAGGTTAATTGATTGATTGAAATTCATACAACATTTATTTATAATAGAAAAGAGTAACAACCAAATACCAAACAAAAGCATCAAACAAATTAAATTTTACTCGACAAAGCTTAGATCGCTATAAAGATATTTGCTAGTATAATCGCTCCTCTTTTTCATATCGTTATTTCGATCTTCATAAAGCTTTTCACGAGAAAAATATGTCGATATCAATAATATTATACATATTTTGATTTGATTCTTTTGAATGTAGTGAATTACAAAATTTCGTGTGATCACTCACTAATATACATTAATAAATTAATTTCCAAACAAACAAAAAAAGACACATGGATAAAAAAAAAAAAAGATCCACGAAGAAAAAGGAAATTCCGATAAAAACAGAAAAATGTCTGAAAAATAGAATAATGAGAAGAAAAAAAAAACCACTCCGTATATGAGATGATAGGAACACCCAACACAAAAAAGAGAAAGTTTTTTTAATTCATTTTATTTAGAAAGAGACAAAGAAAACCTCATGAGTTAGTAAACAATACTTCTCCAATTTTTCTTTTGAATAGTGACAATTACCAAAGTTTAAAAGGGAAAATACCGAGTTATGAAAATTAAAAAAAAACATTATTTATTTCTATCTCTCTCTTATCAATATCATTTTCTCTTTCTATCTCCACACATATCACTATACAAATAATGCCTCAAAAATCATAACATCTCTCTCTTTT
>SNQN01001013.1:56907-81466 GCA_008642245.1 Bassia scoparia
AAATTAAAAAGGGTACGTCGTACATAAAATCAACTCCTACAACACAAACTTTATGACATTTGCATAAATGGACATCCATTACGATTGTGGATGGCCATACAAGACAAATCAACATGGGAGCAGATATCATATTATCATGGGCCAAAATCACAATAGATCATTCTTTTGTATACACTTTATAACATTGTCCTTTTATGAATTTTTTTAAAGACCTTTACTACGAGAACACATTGTAACCTCAAGAACCCCCTTGCCACCCCAAAAAAACGTACTGACATCATAAAAGCGGCGATGGTTCTAGTGGTGTACGGTTTTAAGGTGGTTTTCGTGACGGTTTGGGTGGCTTTCAACAAAACTAAAGGGATCTTTAATGCAAACATAATATCAAATTCTCGGGGATATCAGGTAGAAAATCCTTTTCTAATTCATCCGAATGTCGACATCGTCTCTTCGTCAAAAAGGTGCTGCTTTTCAACGTATTCTCCTCATCACATGGATCTCCTCAAACACCAAAATCACTACACCATGCAGTCTACATATTGCAATACTATAAAAGGACAGAAAAGGATTAGAGACCTCACCTGTCAAAATACATTACTCTCTCTCTCCACCATGCCCCCCCTTCTTCCCCACACACCCAAGAAAATGTTGCTTTAATGATCCATCAGTTTTACAAAGAGTTGTATCATCAGTTTATCACACTGTCTTATGCATTCACATAATCACATTAAATGTATGAAATCGACATATAAAAAGAAAGTCAAGCAGATTCATTAGAAACAAACAAACACGGATTATCCAGTTACAGACATTTTCCACAGGCCATCAAAAACCAGCACATAAAATTAAAGACATCGCCACATTAGCGACTTGATAATGAGGCAGTCATAATGGATGATGATATTGAAGGATGTGGTGGTGGTGATTGTACTGAAATGGTAGTGAGATTCCTTTTGTTCGTGTAAAAGGCAAACAACACATAAAATTCGAGTGTATCCTTCCGATTTTTCTCCTACTCCCTTCCATCCCAAATCCCAATTATAACCAAAAAGTATYCCTTCTACTGATTCTGCATATCCAGATCTAAATCAGTAAATCCCTATCTCTCTCTCCAGCAAACATCATTAATTTGAATATAACAAAAACCACAATAGTCATATCAGAAAGCGTTTTGCAGCCAACTCAGTCCATAAGCCAGTTCGGCATGTCCAGATCTTCATGATTCCTCAACAAATTAATCCCAAACTTTCCTTCCAGCAAACCTCATTAATTAGAATATCACAAAAAACTATCAAAAAGCATATCTGAAAAAAAAAACAATAAATCCGCCCAACTCCGCCCATTATAACTAACATTAGTTACACAATCAATCATTCGAATGTTATGCAGTCAACAGAGTATTCAAGGCAACTTCTTTGTAGTTATTGTTAGCTCAAAATTATAAGTTCAAGATGAAATGATGTTCCAACCCTTGATTGCACGTCCAGAACACACCAGATCTAAAAATTACTTAGTAAAAGAGGGAAGTAAAAAGTATTCCCTCCATATCGTATTCACTGCAAGGATTTGACATAAAGTAGAGAGGAAAAATGTCAAATCGTTGCACTTAATATGATACGAAGGGAGTAATAACCAGAGAGTGGTGTGAGATTGATAGTGAAAATAGGAGTTGCTCATGAGGGGCATTTAGGGAAGTTTTCTTTTGAAAGTCGGGGAGTTGTTAAGCAAAATTGGGCAACAAATYGAAAAAAAAAAGTGGCGATAAAATGCAACTATGTGTTGAAATCCATACCAGCACCACCAATGGGGTCTACATTAGGGGGGGAAGGCTTGACAATAACCACTAGGGAGGACCAAAATAACAGGGAACAGCAAGGGCACAAGGGGACAAAACTTATTAAAGTTCCACTAAGAGTTGTGCCACAAAGTGGTGTACCTATAAAGATATGTGGAAGAGGTCTAATCTAACCAAGTTAGAGACACAGTTATTAATGTAGATATTGGTAACATTTATAATGATTGCTTGAATGACGGAAGGATTTTGAGAGAAATTGAAAAAGATCCATTTGGAGGAAGGTTTGGTCCTAAAGTTACTAAGACAAGAGTGACCAGTTGAGCTATCATTTGTATTATCGCATTCATTAATCGACTCGAGCTTATCTCAATATTCTTAGGGCAGGTGGTGAACTCAAATCTGACTATTGCTTATGTTATTACAAATTGGGGAACATTACCAAAATACACACTCAATCAATCAATCATCTATAGCTTAATACATATGTGGATCAGGCTAACATGAACAAAAGTGATTATTCCGAGGTCATCCACATTAAATTTCCTCCTCCACTCCCTCCGATCGGCAGCCTCACTCTCTTGCAATCCAACTTTTCAGTCTTGCCAACTCCTTCCCACCAAGTCATTTTTGTCTCCCTCTACCCTCGTTTTAATCTTGTTCCCCACTCTTATTCCAACTCTTTTTCTTTCGCAGCCGGTGCCCCCTGAGGTCCCGTCTTACATGCCAAACCAACGCAAGCGGTTTTCCCAAACCAAAAAACACAATATCCCCAAAATTTGACCATCTTCCCCCCTTAAAAAAATATTAATGTTGCTATTGAAATATGATTATCTATAACAAATTAAAACGACTTAATAAGAAAGTAGAATTAAACATTTGATATGTTTATCGTTATCCCCCAAAATCTCATTCCTCCAATTCCTATATAGTTATTAATGCCTCTCTAAACTTACTCTTAATTCAAGTAAAGTTCGGTCCCCTGTAAAGAACCTCAAAAATTTATCATTCTTCCTTACCTTGTCCTAGACAACAGATACTAGCCACCCAACTTCTTCAAATATCATTCTTTCAAAACTAATCTGATAAAGTGTGTCCATACAACCATTCTCAACCATAAGCCAAGCAATCTTATACCCCATATTTTTAAATATGGTCTTTCCCAAAAAGCCTAAAAGCATGCTATAGCCACATAATAACATGTTCTTCACTTATTTTACCACATTTAATCCTACAAGATAAATTTCAYTCCGGTAACAATGGTCCTCTATAAAATCCACCCAAAGTACCACAGGAACCTCCTTAATTCCTTGCCATCTAAAGACACTTCTACACCATTGTTTGAATCACACTCGTTACAAAATCGACAATGCCATGATAATATCTTTCTGTTACTATAGCCTACAACACCTTCATATCTAGGTCCTCTATAAAATCCACCCAAAGTACCACAGGCACCTCCTTAATTCCTTGCCATCTAAAGACACTTCTACACCATTGTTTGAATCACACTCATTACAAAATCGACAATGCCATGATAATATCTTTATGTTACTATAGCCTACAACACTTTTATATTATATCTAGGGATTTTTCATGGGGTGCCCCTAGGATTTACGATATTTCATGCGGTGCCCTGAGCATTTTCAAAATTCATGTGGTGTCCCATTTTAGTTTAATAAATCATAAGTTAGGCATAGTGACAAATTTGTTGAGCTTTTTGAATCTTAAAATAATGAAAATGTCATTCATTTTGTATTTTTTTTTCACTTGTTTCACAAAATACTCAAACTTATTCATGAAATCTCATCTTCCAACCCTTTCATTCAACCCAAAAAATTCAACAAAATTGTCACTTTGCCTTAACTTATGAATTATTTCGGTGAAATGGGGCACCACATGAATTTTGAAAATGCTCGGGCACCACGTGAAATACCATAAATCTCATAGGCACCCCATGAAAATTCTCTTATATCCAAATTGCCGGTGTTGTCCTACGATGAAATAACTGTAACACCCCTTGGTGTGAACAGGAGCCCACTAGTAGATATTGTCCTGGGACTAGAGTCCATCCCACATCGGAAGTTGAGGAGAACGAAGTCTATTATATAGAGTAGATTAATACCTCAACCTAGTAGAGGCCTTTTTGGGTTGATAACAAGCCCACACCAAAAGCAAATCCTTGTGGACTAGGCCCAAAGAGTACAATATCTACTAGTGGGCTCCTGGGTGTGTTACAGATGGTATCAGAACCAGGACCCATTCCGGTGTCCTATCGTGCGTTCGAGGACGCAGACTCCCTTTCAAGGGTGGGTGACAGGGGACTAGTCACTAGAGTTTCATCCCACATCGGAAGTTGAGGAGAACGAAGTTTATTATATAAAGTAGATTGATACCTCAACCTAGTAGAGGTCTTTTGGGTGGGTAACAAGCCCCAAAGAGGACAATATCTACTAGTGGACTCCTATTCACACCAAGGGGGTGTTACAATAACAGAGTGATAAAATAAAAAAAAAAACAAGAGGTTAACAGCATGAAAATATTTGGAAGATACAAACGACTTTGTAGAGTGCATATACTCAAGTACAAACATGACCAACCCCGATTTGCACATTACCAATAGTTATTTTTACCATTGCTAACACAAAAGAACTCCTTATAGACTAAACAGAAAACACGTAAAAATACTTTATAAGTAAGAGAAGAATCATATATGGACTAGTGTCGTCCGCGAGAATCCTATTCCTCTACTCCATTCTATCCAAGTCATATAGCCTTATAGGAGTCCATTAATCTTCTATGAACCCAACTTGCTCACCAAAGGTCAATACTTCGTAATCTAGTGCTAAACACCCACCACTCCCACCTTTTGTATATCAAATCATCAATGTATCAAATCTTTTTACCTAGACAAATTCAAATACTCAAAAAAGTCAATTCTAACTATACACCAAATTCCTTAATAAGATCGTTTCTGAAAGCCCTAGCATTTTGACTTTCTTAGCCTTAAACGGTATTTCCTACATATCTACTACTCCTGCACGCATACCACCACTTCCACATCTCCACTTAAATTTGAGTGTAATCTTCTGGATTTACTCCCACATCTACCATCCCAAATTAAATCCAAACATGAATATCTTCCTACTAGTTCTACATTGTCTCAGATCGTTCATAATACCTCGGCAATTAAATAAAAAAAATCTTAAAAAATCCCCAACTCTCCACCCTCCAGCAAGCATGCATTATTTGACGATAACAAAAGGCATAAAAATCATCTATTCATAAAGCTTTTGCAGCAAACCAGGCATAAGTAAATTCAGCATGTCCAGGATCTTCATAATACCTAGCCAAAGGTCTAATCCCATTTCTTTACTTCCATCAAAGTCCTCAATTCGAAATATCACAAAAACTATCAAAAAGTCATATCTGCGAAAAAAATCCACCCAACTCACGCGCAATGAGCACTAATCAAGATTACAACAACGTCGGACCATACTAATCCTATGCATTCAAACATAGTATTCAAAGGCCAAACGTATTGAGGTAATTGTAACATTAATATTTGGAAGTTCAAGATGAAATGATGTTGCCAAACCTTTGATTTGCTCGTCCAGAACCACAAAACAATCTGAGAACTATGTAGTAAAAGAGAAGAGTAATATTACATGATAGAGTGGTATAAGATTGTGAGAAAAATAGAAAGGTTGGTATCAATGAGGGGTATTTACTTATGGTCACTCCCAACCATCATCGGAAACCATTGCTCCAAAACTATGCTTAAAACTGTCCTTCATACAAAATACAACCATCTCAACAGTCAACATGAAGCCATAGCAATACTGTATACCGCATTATTTTTTTAATATTGGTCCTTCCCAAAAAGCCTACAAGCATTGTGCTATAGCCCACCATCCAGTAATCATGACTCTTCACTTATCCACCCCATTTAATTCCTACTGACATAAATGTCAGTCTGGGTGACTCCAGTCCTTATATAAAATCCACCCAAAGTACCACAGCCAACTCCCATTTAGTCCCTTGCCTTTAAAGACGCTTCCTAAACTTGTTTGCAATCACCCACTCATAACAAAAATCAACAATGCAATAACTATATCAATTCTTATGTTACTATGAGCCGAAATACCCACCTTTATCTATGTTTCGGACTGTTTAGTTCTAAATGCAAATAACATGATTAAAATTAAAAAATCAAGTGGGTTAGCGAGCATCACAACTATTAGGAAGAAACAAACGACTTTATTTGAGGGCATAAACATCCGAGTACAAACATACCCAAATCATATAAGGGACAACTGTTGCTCAGGTGAGAATCCTATTCTTGCACTGCTTTTCTATCCAAGTCAGTTACAGGTGTCCCTTAATCTTCTTTAAAATTTCTACGAATCCACACTAGCTGCACCGAATGTTACCATACACTCCCTATCCTTTCGCTTAAACAAACCACCAATCTCACCCACTTCTTTGACAATCAAACTCCTTTCTACTTAAATGAGTTCAACATATCAAAAAACATCTTACACGTCTCCTATAACCCCCCCCCCGCCCCCCCCCCCCCCCCCCCCCCCTCCCGCCCCCCCCCCCCCACCCCCCCCCCCCCCCCCCCCCAAAAAAAGAAAAAAACAAAAAAACACACACACACACACAAACTCCTTAATCAATAAGACCTTCTTGAGAGACCAACATTTGAATTTTTAGCCTTAAAAGGCATCCTGCAGGACATATAACCTACGCGTATTCCACTTAGCCCAAATGCTCCAAATATTAATACTACATGTCTATCTCTTTTTGTAGCGAGCGACTAAGTGTTAAATCAACCGCTTATTAGCTCCACAAAGTCTAATGGCACTTCGAATCACCACCAAAACCTTTCGATAGACCCTATATAATGAACTCAACGTATATCTATAATTTAACAATTGATCTTGGAGGCAATTAATAGAAAGTCAAAAGCACTCTAACAAATAAAACACCGTTGATTACATAGCCAAAGGATTCAATGACCCAAACAAAAAAAAAAAAAAAAAAAAAATCAACAGAGTATATACTGTTTGATAGAATAATTTAATATAAAGCTTTAAGCACAGGAGTTAAACAAAATCCAACGGGAAAACAAAGACAAAAAGAAATGCAGAAGTCCACTATTGTTTGCTTTAAGAATGTGTAGCTCCACATACCATCTATGGCAAGCTTTGTCATGGAAATATCTATATATATATAGTCATGTTATTTATAACAGACTGGAAATTTTTGCATCGGTGGGACCTAACAGTCAGCCTCTCTTGGATCAGCCCCTACCCTCCCAAGAAGAAGGACTTCTTCCAGTTTAAGGTATTAATATAAACAAAAAATATCATTCCTATATATCATATACTTTACTTTCCCAAAACAAAGTTTGTTGTTGAGGGAAAAGAAAAAAGGAAAAAAAAAACCCGTCATTTTAAACTCAACAACAGGAACCAAAGACCATTATAACTACACAAATTAAATAAAAGGGGCAAAATTTGCCCAAATACAAGTAATCAATAAGTAAGGAAAAGGGCCATTTAGACATCACAGAAATAGAATAACAGTAGCTTGGGGAATAAGCAATGATTAGCTTTGTGAGATGGTTTTTCTATGAATTAGAGGTGATTAGAGAAGAATGAAATACAGGTGCATGAGAATGGGTAAGTGTCATCACACTGTCATGCTATTTGGGAGGCTGACCCTCTCACAAAGCTCAGATTAGGAGAGAGAGTGCGCGACCTCTCGCAAGTTGGAATTATCACTTATCTTTCTTTGTAATTTCATCGAGTAATAAAAACACCTATAATCCTTCATCGCCAGTAAATGCTGCTGTTGAGCTAGAATTATTTCTAAGCAGCAAACCCTCTCCTTTCAACAAGAAAGTTCAAATTAGCTTAAAAAAAAGCCTTGAAAACCTTGAACAGAGAGTCAAATTATTCTAGCAGCAAACCCTCTCTTATTTAGTTCTAAAATGATGAAATGTGATGCACTCAATATTTCCTCCCACAGTTATTCTTTGGCCTAAGGATTACATATCAACCTTTGCGCACTTGGTAAATTGTGACCATAATTCCAGCCTCCCAAAAGATACCAACTCCGATGAATATCGATTAGCTAAACAAGTACCATCATCATATGCTAAAGATGTATTGCACAGGCCAATGTAATCACTAATCTAGACACTTTTATCAATTCAAAGCTTTTCAATAAATCCAAAAGACTAATTCAGATTATCATAGTATTTTCTAGCATCTGCTAGTAACAAATAATGATAAGTATGCCTATAGCCAACATTTCTCCAAACATATGGCATCCATTAACTCAACACTATATCCATTAGCACTGATAAGTTTTCACCAAATCACTCATTAGAAGTATTTCATGTTATTCAACAATATTGACCAGTATGTAGACCATAGCAGTATACCACACCTAAATAATCCATTTATCGAAACATCTCTTCTATAACAATTGAAGTATTGAAATCACCACACTTCATTGTACAGATTCAACCACCGTTAGGAACTAAACAATTTGAGGAATCAAATACGGTTTAGTAGCAATTTTATGTCCACTCATACTTCCTCCAAGTTGCAGACTACCCTCATTTTAGGGAACTAAATTACAAAACGAGAAAAAGAAAGAAAGATAAATTCTAAAGATCAAAGACTCGAGAGTAGTCCTAAAACATAAAACTTTGTACTAACTTTGCTATTTCAGCCAAAAATTATAAGTATACCAAAGTAATTGTTAGGCCATCTAAGTCCAGAAAGGTTATAATTGATAGAATCTCTAAGATTAAGTCACTTGCAGTCATAGTAGGAAAAATGAATAGCAAACCAAATCGATTCCTTGTGCTAATTGATATTTGGTGTGTTCACAAAAAGATTCATATATATCCCTTTTATATATCAATTATATCCTCCATTCCCACTTCAAAGAACTCCACATCCCATCCTACAAAAAAGAGTCTCATTTATACAACATCTTCATTCTTCTATTAAATAATATGATCTATTAATAATTGTAATTCTTTATATCCACTCTGAACTCAACATTCTTCAGCTATCCCGCCAATATATAATATGGGAACTTCCAGTGTTTTCCTCAGATGTACACCTAGCATTCACTTATCATCCTCGTGTATGATTCTTGCAATATATAGAATAAACATCATGAAAAAATAAACCCCCAAAAACTTATATATCACTGATACCTAATAGAATTTCTCAAGAGTTTACAAAAACTTTTTTAAAAGATCTATAAATAAAACAATCAAAGTCCACCTTCACCTGCCCGAAAGTTATGTTTCCATAGAACCTCATCAAATGATTCCCTAATAGCGCTGTTGTAATTTAAAACCTTTTAGATTCTCCAAAATAACCCCACAATAGCATTTCCATCCCGACTACACTGAAGCACTCACACCAGCAACCATATTGTCTGCATATGCTGATATGCCCTTGCCATACTTGTTTAGCCACTCTTTGAAAGCATGTGAATTCCAATTTAAGATCCTTAACAATGAGAGGTAATAACAATACTACCAAAAAATTAACCCACATTGTGGAGATTCGCAGAATTCAAATACAAATAGAATATACCCTGTATTATGCACGGATTTTTAAGTGAGAGTACCGATGATGTCTCATCTCATACCTATAGACTATTGGCATAGAAGGGCTATGAACAAAAATAAAAATTTTGTAAGACAACAATTCCATCAGGGGCCCAAATCTCAACAATCCCCATACCATTATTATTTTTCAATTGATTCACACGTAGATTTCCATTTAGATCAGATGATACTTAAAAATTAAACGTGCATTGTGGACAGGGCAAATTTGATGTCTACTAATTTGCACTTTAGGCAAGCTAAGATAACAGTATTGAACTGACTTAAATATATTTCTCATATCTAAATTATATTATAATATAATTATTCTGTTATACTCACGCCTAATCACCTCCACCCTCCTTCGTAACCTCAGAAAAATAAACAAGAATTTAAAACCAAACCAAGCAACCCAAACGTCATTTAGAAGCAGCTTTAAACAACAGAAATTACAGAAACACATTATTGAGATCAAAGCTTAGAGCGAAACACATCAAGGTTCCAAATAGAAATACACATTATACCATGATTGAACACCACAGCAAAATTCTGATAAATTAGAGATGCTCCTCTGAATTCTCCATAATTATGACAAATTCTCATTCAAACCCCTCATATCACAACGCGGAATAATCATCATAATTGATCAACACTCACAATTCTATACAACATAAGGAATAAAACATTAACCTTTTTACCTCACACTTCAGCCCGAGCCATTAAGCTCGGTCGGGCCTCCTCGTAAATCATCTCGTCAACCTTCTCCGGCCTTCGGCCTCAGCAATAGCATGTCCAGCAGCCTGAGGCAACCCACCGAAACCTCGACGACGCGTAGTCATCCGCCACCTGTCTGCATCAAGCTGTTGACATCATTCTCCGTGTTGAAGCGACCGGTACTTCTTTCGCCTCGAGCTCTCCAATAAACTCAGCTTTGCACCTCCATATTCACAAACTGCTGTCTCGAAATTGTCGATAGTTTCCGACATCCTTCTGCAATATTGCCGGTATTCAAACGACGCATTCAAGCGATTTCACAATTAAGATCCATTGATTTACCGATCGTTTTGCATTCTTCGCTGAGTACAAGCGTGAGGCTGACTGCTCAAGGACGCGATGCCAGGCGAAGGTAGTTCATTCTTGCTCAGTGCGCTTGCGAATTGCGTTTTGGCGTTATTCGAGCGCAGCGTCCTGTTTCCTTTCTCGATTGCTTTCTTACTTTGAGTTTCTCGGATTTCTCATCCTTCTCGCACTTTTCGAGCTTGGCTTTATGGTGATCTTAGTGAATTTCGCGGTGAATTTGAAGCTCCATGATCGTTCATGAGCTTTCTCGCGTGTTTCCCCATGTATGAGTTGAGAGGAAAATTTGGGTCGGAAATCGGAATGGGGGTTAGAGTTAGGGTTTTTTCCAGAAGAGATGAGTTGAATTTTTGAGAAGTTGATTTCGAATAAAAGTGGATGATGGTCAGAGAAAAAAATAGTTGGTCGTTGTAGAGTGTAGGCAAACTCCAATTAAAATCAAAAGCGCCTTACGTCAATAATTCAAAGCTTAATGTAAAGATATATGTCTTTCTCAAGCTTCGCGACTATTAGAGGTGTTCAAAAAGCAACACGAACCCGGGTTTAACACGACACGGAAATTGACACTGCTATTAACGGCATATGGGTTGAATCTTTGACTCGTTTATGTAAATGAGTTGACACGCGACGCGACACATTTATAAACTCGAGTCAGGTTATGGGTTTGATAAATTTCGACCGTTTTAAAAATATGGGTTCGACACGACAACGACACGATTGCACCGCTAGTTATATATATTATATGTAAAAAACGTGACACGCTAACTGCCGACACCGAAATGACCCGGTTATTAGCGGGGGACAGGGCTATCACCAGTTTAAGTTTAAACGGGTTGACACGATACGTTTATCAAACGGGGGTCGAGTTAAGGTGAAGGGATCCAACCCGCACCCTGTATGTAAGTGACAGCGACCGAAATTAGACACGACATCCACCTACATGCGGCATTCCCGATTATTCTCATCCTCGCTCTTCTATTACGATGAGAATCGAACCTAACATCTTTTGTATCTAACAATTACGAATACTAAAACAAGCTCAATTATCTTTTATTATTGTGTTAGCTAGTCAACACTTTTACATATTGTTTATTGTCTAGATTTTTGTTTACTTTTTTTGCCAGTATGATCAACCAAAAGTTAGACTTTAACGATAAAGCTCTTTATTATGGCATAATAAATCATATTAGAGTGACCCATTTTTGGGCAATATAGTAACACTTTAGTTTTTTTTTTTTTTGGTCTTAAAGAGGGTGGCAATATAGTAACACTTTTCAATCAATATAGTAACAATAGTGACCTTTATGTATTTATCACTATATGACTATAATGTGAATAATTGAGTTACATATATAGGACTAAAAGTCGATTATATGCTTTAGTAAAACAATGAAAACTTGTTTGTTGCTGCATCTGATGCATACAAAAATGTCTGAATTAAAAATTGTTATTTAAATAACAAACATCACAGTATACAATTAGAGAGATGCAAAAAAATTTATAAAATATTATAAGTTTGGTTTTGACAAGCAATTAAGCAAAGAAAGAGATCTTTAAAACCCGGTGAGGTAGGAAAAAAAAATCGTTAGAAACATCAATACAAAAATCTGTAGCAGCAAGCCCCAATAGTACCTACCTAATGGTTAGGCCGATAACAGATTATTAATTTGGCTTTTACGCCAAAGACCACAGCTGAATGATATCAAACATTTTGCCCATTAGTACTTATTATGTAAAGGAAGGTTAACTGACCGATTTTATTCTCAAAAACTCATGATTCTTAATTTTTTGTGCTAAGAGAGTCACAATCACAAACGTAGGGATGAAAATCGACCTAGAGATCTCTTGAAATTCGAGAGAAAAGTTAAGACCACATTGAGTTATCCCTCACTCTCATTCTATATTCAATACTCTCTCAACATTTTTACCACTTCTCACATTGATCCTTTGAACTATTTATCGACTTTACTTTAACAAAAAAATACTTCCTAGTTATTTACATTACAAATTGGTACTATTATTTTATATGTTCATATGGCCCCACTTATGGAATATAGCTAAAAAATCTAAATAACCATAAAATAATTTTTTGGTAAAACTGAGCAGATTTTACATAAAGAAAGATAAATACTGTAAATTAAATAACAATAATAATTATTGCCAACCAGCCCAACCAGCCTTGTGCATTTCCTACATGATTCCGTTATTATTAAACTTTTATTATTTGTCGTTGCTCAACTATAATTGCAAATTTGCAACTGTAAGATGCAATATGGACGTAAATCGTTTAAACTAGAAAAAGTTTTAAAATAGCATGACACCAAAATCCCTGGTAGTAGCTAGTATTCTTTAATACCGCTCTAACGTGATTGGATCAATTCAATCCACAATGTTAAACGTTAAGACTCGTTTCTTCAGGATTTAATTTGTTATGATACTTTAATTAACATGAAATTCATTATTATTACTAAATTCATATCAGTTCAATTTATGTTCGTTTGATTTGTTTAGTTTCAATATCAGAGGAAGAGGGTCTAAGGTGCATATACTACTTACACTCCTCTCTGTACATTATTGATCAAAATGAGGTCGTTCTTGTTTATAGTATGACATCAATCAGATTCAATGATCTATAGGCAGTCCCATATATAAAATTTTGCGAAACTTGTAGACACATAAAATCTAGTCATTAAAGTACCAAACATTAGACTAATGTCAACAAATAATTGTAAATAATAGACGAGAGGAAAGAACTTATGAAAGATAAATGCAGTGGTGCCACTCCTAAAATTGCAACTAATTAACAAATAAGTTCAATTTAAGGGACGGTAATTAAAAACCCTTTTTCTTTTTAACTCCTATTTCAATACTTTATCTGTTAGAATAAATTTAGATTTCAATACCAAAACAGTATAATGAATTTTGTTTAGTTTGGTTTAATTATTCGCATAACAATATCAATAAATATCACTAAATTCGAAACATTATATAATTAATATTGGAGAAGTACACAATTTAAGCTAGTATGTAGTAAAATTATCACTCTTAACTTCCCTCTTCAAACACCCTACAATATTCCTTAGCCAGTAGGGGCTACCATCATCTCTTGGACTGATGGTAAGCCCCAATTTTCTTTCTAACTGCTTATTTCTTCTTATTTGATTATGATAATTCTACCTTCATATCTCTCTTATGAAGAAGTTTATACCACAATTTTTGGGTTTATTATTAATCTCCTTTTGTGAGAGTTTGAAATAGTTTTCTTGTCTCCATATGGAAACATTAGATATCTAGGGTTCTCTGAAAATGCTTTTCGTTGCCTTGAATAAGGAGATCTAGGGTTTAACAATTTTGCGCCACAAAGGAGAATTCCAAACACAAACTCTCACCAACAAGAGACATATGATCATCCAAACACAACTACGCATCAGCGGCGTTATGACCGAATCCAGAGCTAACTCACAGATTGTATTGCTTCGGTGAAGATTTTATTATAGGCTATTTTAAATCACATCTGCGATTAAAGCTTTCTAAGGTGTCAATATTTTTGCTTTGAATTTTGTTTTGCTTCTATTGATTGTATATTGTCTTTGACTTATTTCTAGTAATGAGAATACCTTTTTCTTCCAATACAACTGTCCAAAAGAAAAAAAAAAAGTAGAATATGTAGTACGTTAGAGTTGGAGATGGACCAATACATTAGGATCAACTGACATGGACATGAGTTGAGCTCATCCCAACACTATGTCAATTGTCGGCGCGACTCGAGAGACCGTTACATGATATGTAGCGCCCCGCGTATAGCCATTTATTTTAAAGAATTATTTCATAACACAGAAAGAAATAATAAGTTAAACATGATACAAAACAACAAAACCGAACAAAAACACGTGAACAGAGTTGTGTATATATAAGTCCCCTTTTTGAAATCTTGCATAACCCGAGCAGAACGGGCATAAAAAGCACTTGATATTGTATAAAGTAGTGTGTACACCACACTCCATGTAGGTCACAATGTAGCGATGATTTTTGACTATGAGGGCTAATACGTGATAATAGGATAAAATGCGTGTGGGTCCATAAAATAGGATTCATTATGTAGCATCAAAATAATGATAAGAAGAATAAATAATAGGATCTGATAAATTACAATAATATAAAGACCAAATGGAAAATACATAAAATGATAATATATATGTTGGTGGTGCGAGGTAATTTTGATGTTAGAGCACATTATCGTGGCCGAAGAAGAAGGAGCCGCACGTGGCTGTGACACATTGCTATCCCCCACAGATCACTCATTTTCTGCATACTCACTTGTTGCTCGACTCACTCTACTCACGGAGTCATCGGGAACGTCCTTCTAATAATTTTCCGCTTTGCAACTTTCTGTTTATTATTGCGCGCGTTAGATAGATAACCTAACATATTACCTTATCTAATCCACTCAAATAAAAAATGCCTAAGCAGAAACAATAATGTGTCGGCGCACTATATCAGTTTTCACTCCATCTCTTATTTGTCAGTTTCACTTTGTGACACTTCTCTTAAAGTCTATGTTCTTTTCCAAGCGTTGTTTGAAGTAATCGATAGTCAATCCACTTAAACTCATACTACTCCAGATACACCATTCAATACCAATGTAGACGAATGTATGAAACATTTTAATGTAGTACATGATACATGCAACCACTTATGAATTATGCCCCACGCACGAGAGTACAAATCGTTCAACAAATAGTCCAACATCTCGAAGTGAAGACCAAAACAATAAATGGTTCATGTTGTTCATTTTTTTCTATTTAGTATTCTACAAATCCCATAGTTGTGCTTTTCATCATATTCCTTCGATTTATTTTATCATATTCTTGGTTCTATCTTTTACCAATTTTAATGTTGATCTTGTCAATTTTACACACAAACATGTTGCTCGCATGGGATTCATGCAGCCCACTGTTGCCATAATGATTTCTCCATTTTTAGGGATACTATGCTTCACACTACTGTATATCTTCTCAGATGTCAATTTACTGTTCGTTTGTTACCATGACTGTGTCATGCGGTTAAAGGAAGGTTATTACTTATCAATCGATCATTTCCTTCTTCTGATCACTATCAACTAGTTATGATATTCGGCTTTTGAGTTAACTACGTACCAATTTAGTTAATTTAGGTTGTTTTATTATATTAATTCATGTCTTGATTGTCATTTTCATGATGAAACACATACCTTTAACGGTCTAATTTAGAGTTCACAATTGATCATTGGTTGATAACTAACTAATCGAAGAGCAATTTGCATATAAATAGAAGACTTTATTTAGAGAAGAACCAAGGTTTTGAACTATTTTTCATTTTAAGAAGTGTTGCTTCAAGGATTTTCCACAAGTTGATCGTTTAATAACTAGATAATGAAGAAGTGAGCTTTAAGCCATACCAATTTTAAAAATTTACTTCATTTTTTTATGAGACCGCTATAATGAACTTGAACACCGCACTTAAATATACTCAATCTATCTTTACATAAATTACTAAATTTATATGCAAGGTATTGCAAATTGTCAACCTATTAACGTACAGAATATATAAAAAGAGAATAACCGCCACCTTTACAAATGTTTCGATCTCTCTCTACAATCCTCAGAGGTATGACCAATTACTGACCTTAATTAGTAGACTCGACTAAACACTAGCGTACCTATCATTTTTAATTCGATCTTCTGCGATCACTACACGATGGGCGTGACCTCGTCGGTGGTGGACGTTCGCACATGGACGGTTGTTGTGAGATCGCACTCGTACTTCCATTCCCATGTTTAAACATACAGCTAAAGTTAGCTATAATATCAAGATTGAAGTCATGACTACAACCGGTGCTCAAACAAAAGAAGGGGGGGCTTAAAACACATCATCTTTCCATAAATCTTTCCTGCAATAACAATAACTCATTCAATTTGACCAAACACACCACAAAAGAAAGCAAACAATCCACAAAACTGTGTAAAAGCGTAGTACTTAGTAAGATTTTCAACATGTCTTTACTCACTCAGAATTGTTGGAGGCCAAACGAAGTGAAACCAGCAATTCAAAGCAGGATGCAGTGCAGTGTAGTAGTGGATATGACTCTGAATTGTCAAAGTTTTGTATCATTATATGCATACAATTAACTTGCACGTGTGAGTGGGTGGATCCGCCATGTTATTATTATTATTGTCTTTGGAAGTTTATCTTACATGTAATTGAATCTTAGAGGTTTTGAAAACATTCAAGTCCCACTAAAAAGAGATGAGATTGAAGCAAAGCAAATACAACAAAGATTTGTAATTAATGTAATGGACCTTGTTATAAAGCAAAGAAAAGGGGTGCTAATTAGCTCCTACTTTGTGTTTTTCCATGGCAAAAAGTGGTCGGTAGGTGTTCTCTATTACCAGATATATAGTTAGAATTTAGTTCTCTAGGGTAGAGATTTTTTTTGTGGAATTATTATGAACGGGTTCATGGTTTGTTGTGAAGTATCTATAATATCCAAACCCTCTTAATGGATGCCAGTAAGAAAAATAATCATGTACATACCAAATTGGTCGTTTTAAAGGTTTATAGTTACGGAGTCAGTAAAAATAATTACAACTTGAATTTTGTTAGGAAAACAAAAAGTGTGATATGAATTTCCGTTTTCGAGAAGAACACAGTCTCGCGTGAAACAAGTTTGATATCTATTTTTTATAAGTCTATGTCATAGAAGTTTAATTTTCACAGGGCGACTGAACAAACTAAGGGTAAGTTTTGTCAAAAATATGTGTGCAAATAATATGGACTACAGCAGTAGTTTGCTTGTTACGGGAGAGTCGAGATATGGAAGATTCATCTTCCTTAATAATGTAGTATTAAAAAGTGTCAAATATGATTAAAATTAGGCTGGATTGAGTCATTGTCAAGTATTGCAACACTCTTACAGCCTTACCAATCATAATTATGTGCTTAGAGGGGTTAAAAAGTAAATCACCATCAATCAAAGAGTGGATTATTCTGATGGAATTGTGTCCTCAATCAATTGTGCAATTACTAAATACATAAATAGGATATTTATAAAGATAATTAAGTTAATTATTATTAGTAATTATATTTGCTTGCTAGAGAATAAATATAATTAGTGGGTCAATATTGATTGGATCACAACTAATATAATTAATCCTATAAGGTCACACATAAAGAATCAATTGAACAATATGACTCAGGATATTGGATATACGTACGAGTTAACAATCCGATAAGGTTAAAAGAATAAGATTCTTTTATCCTATCTTATTGTGCTTATATAAGGGATATAACATCATTAAAGAGAGAGGATGTCCATTATATTTTTTCAGTATCAAAAATATTTCATATTATCTTTTCTTCGGAAAAAAATAATCTCTAATTTAGAGAGGCTCTGATACCATGTTAAACTCAAAAAAATTGTGGAGAAAACCGGTTACCCTTCGTATTGATCAAACAAGCATATATATAGTACAATACAAGGATATCTAAAACTCCTAAAAATATATCATGTCATAAATACAATATCTATATCTATATCTATCTATCATATTAACAAATCAACATCTATTACTCTAAATTGGAAACCTGTAAAACAAGACTACATCTCTTCCGTTCTACCAGACGTTGGTGTTCAATTGATTTTGGTGGACTAAGTAGAGGAGCAACGTTTGAGACTCTCAAAATTATCTTTGTTCGCTTACTTTGTGGATTTCACGCATCAAAGGTTGTATATTCTAAACCTTAATATTTGATACTCATTAATTATATGCATGCAATCCTATTTAGATGTTAAGAATATGATTCTTGAAATTCCGCTAAGTGCATCTAAAATCCTACCGATACACAGTTACACACTTAGACACAAGCTTAGCAGTGTTTTAGTGAAACTTAATTACAAATYGGATTAACAAGAAATCATAATGGCACTATTGAAGAATCATCAGATACACTAGCCTTCAATGCTTGTCTTCCATCTACTGAGGTCTTCTAAACTCTACCTCGTCAAACGGGTCTGGCTCGTGGCTCGTGCCCGTTACGGAGGGTGCAAGTTATATTGTACTCCGTTACAGGTTATAATCTTTGCCCATTACAATGGAACCTTGTGTAACATGCTCAAGTGTCATCCGTTACATACAAGACATTTCAATACAAACGACTATTTCTCAAACTTTTCTACTATTCAAATTTATGTGACAAGGTTTATATATTAATCTCTTTACTAAGGGTTTATTTACATTAATTGAATTGAACATGAATAAGGAGTTGAGTTAAACTGAACCGTACTGAATATTTTATGAGAGAGAGAATATGGATTAAGAACTGAACTGAAATGAAAATAAACTAATGTAAACAGACCCAAGAGATAACTTAAAGATTTGCTTTTACACCATACATAACATATTAATTAACTGCAAATGGATGGTGTACAATTGTTTAATTTAAGAGCTTTTACTCGTATTTCAAATGTAAATTGCTACTACTCAATATATACAGTCCATTATACTACGACTTAATTAATAATGTGACGTAATAATTAATGATGCTACAAAACAATCAATTGGACTTAAGAAAATGTTGACCAAATAGTCAAAGTATTATTCATGAATAATCGTACATTTTAAATGTCTTAAAAATTTATGCCTCGTCAAATCAAACTTAAATTGGTGTTGAAATAAAGGAACTTAAAGATTACTGATTCAACGGAACTATAGGGAGTACGTGGCAGCCTAATCAGATTAGATGAGACTTATGAATTGAAGTTCCCTTTTGAATGATTAGTGTTAACTTTGAAAGTCATACAGTGTAATACGGAGTATATATTAAAGCAGATTTTCATATGATCACTTAATGGAAAAGTATGAAAATTTGGTGCGAATGGTGCCCTAAGTTGTTTTTTTTTTCCTCCTAAGAAAGTCACAAGGACGAAAATGAATATCGATCACACGAAGACACGATCTTTTGAAACCGAAAGGGATGCTTTGACCACTTGAGCTATCCCTCACTTAATGATGCCCTAAGTGGTAGACGTAAAAACATTTGATCCTTGCAAATTATTATTGGCATACATATACAATATATAACTTACTCCACCCGCAATGTATTAACTATAACAATTTGTAATATATTATGTAATATTCATCCACATACTTCATCCGTAACGTATTAACTACAAAATGGATGGTATGAAATGCTTCATAATATCCAAAGTAGTATTCTATATCATCCATTTTAAGAAAGTGCGTGTTTTAATACATTATTCATCATACACACACCTTTTCCTATGTTATTTTATAAGTAATTATCTTATTCCAAAAACTCTCTCTCTATTAGAGGGTATATTCATTGGTTTCTCCTCAAATAGAAGATGCACAATTCATTTTAGAACGAATGGAGTACGTAAATTTTGTTTTATTTCCATGTAAAGTCTCGAATAAACCTGTAGACATACCAAAATACTATATGTACAAAATGTCATGTAGTACCATACAACAAAACTAATTAAATAAATTGGTTCTAGACTTCTAGTAAGTATATTTATTAATAATCTAATAACGACTAAAAACCGAAATTGATTAGCAAATCCAAAACTAAGAAACATGAATTTTAAATACTTGGAGCAGGTAACCCCTACATTATATTTAATTGATCTTTTTTATGTTTGATTGTGCATGAGCTTCACATAGACCCCAAAGGGCAGCATCACCACCAAGTATATTCGAGCCATGAAGTCATCGTCTTCAATAATCTTCATCGTATATCCAATAATAATACTCCATTGATATCAGGTGTCGTGATCTACGTACAAATGTACGTTCTACGACTTACGCAAGTCATATTCAAGCTAAGTAAGTTCTTATTAATTTTGTTTAAAAGATAATATAATTTATGTTCATTAATACATGATTGATGTGCCCATCTATGACCTTCGACCGAGTGAGAAAATTGTCGTTCTTATTAGTATTGAACCAAACATGTTGCATAAGAAATTATCATGACTTTGATAGATGTTGCTTTGCTCCTTTTGGTGCTCCTATGTTGGAACTAATAATGTGTATATGAATTCAAAATAATAATCAGTTCAAAAGAACAAGAAYTCTGTTTTGAGAATTAATACATTACATGCACTCCCTGTTTTGATATTAACACTCCACTGTGCGAGAAGAACACCGAATATTTTGCTCTCAGGGTCCATTTACATTAACTGAACTGAATTGAGCTGAACTGAACTGAAATTATGCTGAGATAAACAGATCCTAGACCCTCCAAGTGAACATAAACTAAAAATTAATAAATATCAAACTGAATCTAAATAAGATTTAATTATACAATTGATACGTGTTGTTGACGTAAAATCAAATATTTATATGATTTTAGAAAATATATACTTAATGCATATCTAACGCATCCTATCAAGGGACATTTGTATCAAAATCGTTCTGATTTTTACACGGTGTTTATTAACCGAAGACAAACAAGTACGGAGTACTATGAATGACAACACTGTAAAGAAACCATAAATGGGTAAATGACAAACGAAGAAGTTGTAAAATTCACGAAGGACGGTGCCCAATCGAGAGGTTGATCTCACATCAAATTCTAGGCGTTACGTTATTCACTWCATCTTTTGATTTTTGATAAGTTACTTCTCAAAGGTAGCATTATTGTGCATTTTGTGCATATAGCAAAATATTTTAAAAACACTTGGTTTCACAAGTGTTGATTGTTTCATTGATTGGCATGGGTTCATATCTCACATCTTCCTCCACTACTCGTCAATATCTCATTACCCTCCACTTCACGTAAATGATAGCCATCATTCATTCATTCCTTGCTATGTACTCCGTACTTTGTTTAGGGTTCGTTTTGTTCGGGTCATCAATATTCGAGACTTATTATCCTAGAGTATCCGGTGAAAGAGAAAGTGTTATACGTAGTATTCAAGTTATTTGAATTTATACTTTTATTTTGAAAATGAAATGAACAAAACATGTCCCGACTAGGACGTATGAGAAATTGAGAATTTTATAATAGAAAATTATACCGTAAATAGAATGATCATATAATTTATTGTAAGAATGTGTTGTATAAGTATTTTTTTAATCTTAATTATTATGAACGTATATGCGATCATAAAATAATGTAAACAAACAGGCTAATAATCTTAATTTTTGAACTTAATTTTATAACATTTCAGTTCAATTCAAACAATTTCACCCAATTTTAGTTCAACTTAACTAGTTCTTTATATTCAACTACTAACTTCAATTCATTTCAGTTCACTTTGTTTCAACTCACTTCAATTCAGTTCAGTTAATTCAATCAACTTCAAATAAATCGAGTTTAGTTCAACTTGATCAACCCAAAACAACAATGCTACTTGAAACATTTCTAAATAAAGAAATAATTTAATTTTTTTGCAGGGAAAAAAGATTTTCTATGGAAAGGATTCCACTTGTATATATTCTCTAAAATATAATCCCATTTAAAAAATTGAAACCAAAACAGAGTAATTCGTATAAATTATGATTTCGTTGTCTGTTTGCAAATCCCAAGAGAATGACTTGTATTACATCATCATTAACTTAACAAAGCGAAAGAAATCGAGAACCATTGAAATTGTGCAGTGAATCACTGATCTAAATTCCGTACTCTGCACAAGTACAGTTTCTGTAACATCGTCACAACTAACAAGATTCACACAATCATCATCATCATTTATGCTACGATCATCATACGATGATTTCCATCAAATTTTGAAATCACAGTAAAATGAATCATACATACTCGAAATGATTTCCAACTGTTTATGTGAAAGTAAAATCAAGAGAAGAAGATGAAGTGATCCAAAACAGAGATTAGCCATTGTTAATGCGATATTCAATCATTATTTACAGAATATAGAACCACAAAAAAAGGAGGGAACTTAACCCAAGTGTAGGAAGCTAATAATTAGTCAACCTTACAATATGATCAGAATTAGCTACCTATATAATCCTAAAAATTTCTAACATAATCAGATTAATCACTCATTTTTCTTCCTATTTACAATTGGAATCGAGTAAAAAAACAGAGGAAGTTAAACAGAGGAGCTTAATCATGAGCGCARAGAAGCAAGACAATACATCTTCTGATAATGTAAAGCCTCCCCCTTTGTTCAGTGAGAAACTTTCCTAACTTTCTTGTTGACATTCTTTTCTCRGATTCCTTCATCATTCTTGAACTTCCCATGATAAGATTTCTTCTGATTTCTGAGACAAACTTCTTCTTGTGATTAGAACAGAGTAAAAACAGGGGAATTTGAGACTTTGTTTTTTTGATTTAGTTCTTTTGTGTTGCAAAGTGGGGTTTGTTTGGTGTTGGAAGTATTGTTGAGAGAAAAAGTGATGAAGGAAATAAATGAAGAGGAGGGGGCTTATATAGAGGGGGGGAATGAAGAGGATAGAGGAGAGAGAAAGAGGAGGAGGAAGGGGGGGAGTGGTCCAAATGGGGTTTGTTTTTGTGTAGTAGGGYAGGAGGACAATTTACCTAGGGCCCCTACCCTTAAAATTTGGAAATGTTACCCTTAAATAATAAGACCCCTCCTTCATCTTTCCTTTTTTTTCTACCTCTCTGTCTTTCTGTCCCTGCCACATGAGATTTTAATGCCACCTTCATTTCATTGTATGTGCTCTTTACCCTTCACTTCACTTCATCTAACCCATTGTTTTTCATTTATTATTCATTATACTTATCTTTCTTATGGTTGGCTATTGACTATTGCGGATTATTTGTATGGTTCTACTAATTGCTCGACTAATCTCCCGCATGAGTTTGCATGAGTACATCAGTAAGCAACATTCATCTCCCATAGCTAGAATTTTTACGATTCTCAAAGCTCGATCAAGAGATCTTAGTTAAGGAGCTTGAAATTCTTAACCACCCAAACCGACTCCTATTGGTTAATACTTACTAGCGTGGATTGTGAATTTGTGATTGTTATTACTTTCTTGTAATAATTGCTTGACTAATCTCCTATGCGAGTTTGCATGATGAGTACCTCAATAAGCAACATCCACTTCCTTAGCTAGAATGTTTACTATTCCCTAAACTCATTTCGGAGATCTTGGTTAATGACCTTGAAGCTCTCAACTACCCAACCGATTCCATTTGGTTACGAGTGTGGATTGTAATTGTTATTACGAAGTACTTTATTTCTAGTACAACTATATATCAGTCTTGTCATTCTTAACTTTTATTGTTGCAGGTGTGATTGTTATGGTTCAATATCAAAAGTTTTCACTGTCGTAAATTCGATTAACCTTTTAAAAATTGATATGGCTGAGACCCTCGAATGATTACGACTCCTAATGTTTTGAGTGAAATAACACTATATCACTATAAGTGGCTATGAAGTGACAATAGTTTGAGATTTTTTTCATCCATTCCATCAAAATATCATGATTTAAAAGGACCCTTTTCCAAATCAAAATTATTGGATTAATAAAAGAGGATAAACATTAGGAAGAAGAGGAATTATTAGATCCATGTTTTTTTTAATAAAACAAATTAGGTTGATATATCATTATCAAAGTCGTTCTACTTGTTTTTAAGCTTGCCCCTCATCGCAAAAACAACATGGGACCATTAAAATGGACCACTCAATAAGTTATTAACCTTATTCACATATTATTGGTAACAAATAATAATAATAATAATAAGGTACTTTAGTCCTCGTGAAAAAAGGATAATGATATTAAGGGCTAAACTACAAATTTTTTTTACTCAATTTTTGTATGAGCAATGTGTTGTCGTTCCCCCAATGACATGGTACGTACCACTAATATTTTGAGTAAATACAGTAAATGTGTATAATCATCATACTTGCTTTTTAACCATGTGAAACTTGATTTTATAGAAAATGGTCCAATGTTATTTATTTTGTGCTTCTAAAACCTGGGTGATTTTAATTCATACGATTTGTTTCATACCAAGTATGAATTATGAGACAAAAATTTAAGGCTTTTGAT
>SNQN01001013.1:86015-97281 GCA_008642245.1 Bassia scoparia
GTTTTACAACATTGTAAGTGTACGTGTCGATTCTACAATGATTAAGTTACACATCCGAAATTGAACGATAAGAATTTTGGATGCTAGTTGCCATCCCCTGAAATGATAATTGCTTGACCAGTTCCTACATACGATAAAACTCGAACTCGAAACATCCATCATAAGCAACATTAAACTACTTACCACTTGAGCCAACCCGGCTTCGTTGGTTAGTATAGGTAGAAATTGTACACATGAAATGTGCAATAATAATAAATATGTTGAGTGTAAGTCACATAAGCAACAAAAATCAAAGCAAGAATCAGGTTATTTCCTTATTCCCAGCATATCAATGTTAGTGGCAGAAACAAAACTAACCAAATTGAAGATTCAAAAGAGTATTTAATTTTGAAAATGTCAGGAATACACAAACTAAGCCCTAAACATGTTTTTGCCTCGTGCTCTCCCCAATAATAAAATACAGATTGTTGAATGTTGATGACTTAATTTTAGTGTTTTTGAGGCAAAAGGGGATGACACTGCTTCGATTATCTTCTACTTGGCTTGTTTTCTCTTCTTATTGTCTGATTTTGTTGTTGGTGAATTATATTCCAATTTCCCAAGTATCACGGTGGTTCTTTTTTATGTACGAAACTCCAAATATACCACTAGGCCACTATTAGTGATCGAGGACAGATGAGTACGTACGCGTATGTGTACTGTATTCCTAATATACGAAGTATTTCGTTATGCACACTGGCGGATCTAGATATATAATTAAGCGGGGTCAAAATATAGTTGCTTGAGTTATATTTTGATTAAATAGTCTAATTTTATTAGAAAAATTAAAAAATTAACAAAGTTTATAGTTAAAAATAAGTGTTTTGTAAATTCAATTGGGTTGCAATTAAGAACTAGTCGAAATTAAGCGATTTTAAAAGTATTTGAAATGGAGTGATATGTTTTGATCAATTTTTACTTGTAAAATGATAAATAGAATGTAAAACCTACTCGTCTTTGGTTATATCTTTTGTGATCTCTATACACAACATTTGAAGGTCTTTATTTTCCTTGTTTTGGAAGAAAATTATATATTGTCCTTGTTTATTTTCATTCATCTTTCAAAAATCAACCAAACTTATTCTACTCCTTAGGTAATTAACAATCTCTATTTAGACGATATTCTTCTGGAATTATTTTCAATTTAATTTACTTTATAGATGTTTTCATTTAATCACTTGAATTCAGCTTTATTCAATTTAATATTCATATCTTAATAATTGATTATAACTCTATCGCATTATTATTTCAGTTCAATTCTATTCATTCCAAATTTCCAATATAATAATAATAGCTCTAGGGTCGTATGCACATCACACTATCCTCAACAATTGGCTCATAAAATAGAGACAACATGACTACATTTCCAATACAATAAATTGTAAACCCTATTAGTTTAATTTGTAAGTTGTATGCCACTCGAAAAATTTAAGCTTACGTTACTCCAATATTTACGATTTTATGCATGATACTTTACACCCCACTAATTTTTTGCGACATGTATGTCATTCTTTACATTATCTCTCTTTCAAAGTTTCAAGAGTAGTAGTGAATTGAACCCTCTTAATCGAACCACAAAACATTTTCCGTCTTATTATCTCATTCATACATAACATATGCTTCTTATCTATTTGTAGTAACACATACGGAGTATATATACAAGACATGCATCAAGTGTTACATATGTATCCTTTAATGCATAGTGAATGAGTGATGTATGTAGAATCACAAAGCAAAGTGTCACACAAACACATGTTCGAACTTAATTGTCATGCATTTCCATGGTTGAAATTCCATCGTAAAATTAAAGTTGCTTTAAGCTCTAAAATCGAAATTGGTTTCATAAATTTATTACGTTCACTCACATGATCGAGAGCACTCTCGGTTCGTTTGAAATATATATGTATGCAACACAAGCATCCTCAAGGGTCAAGGCCTTAATATCTAGCGATGATTCTTGGATGTCCGTATTTAAACTTGGTGAGGTTCGTTGTGGTCACTTTTGTGTTGTTAATCATTTTATTTTTGCTCGTTTTTCAATAAAGTAAATTTAAAGTTTAAATAAGTAACAACAAGGTAAACAGGGTCAGCAGAACAAATCATTTATAGATGTATGTTTACTCTAATAACATGTCAAACAATTGTCATCAAAAAAAATTATCAAACAATTGCATTAACCATAAGTTTATAAATGTATGGCTAAAAACCAGAATTGAATGTATACTCAACCAATTCACCTAATTTAAACTACTTATCTTTTGTTTTTAGATCAGTTTTATTGCATGTACTTTATACCATTAAGGTAATAATGCATTACATTTGATGATTTGAATAATATAGATATATAGAAAACAATTGAAGGAATTAATAAAAACTCCGGACTATAATTTTATTTTATTTTTGACATGCACAAGGGCGAAATGATAATCGAACCCGAAATCTCCTAAAATCAGATAAGAAATCTTATTAAGTGAGCTATATCACTCCCTCCTTTTGGACTATATATCGTTATATTGATAATTGATTCAGACATAATGGACCATTGTAGCTACTCCGTAGTAAATAACTAAGTGAAATCTAAAAAGTGTTGTACTAAGGATAAAATATTGTACCATGCCACWMCATTATTTTTTCTAATCATGCATGCATGCATGCAAGACTGCCTTGCACAATAAATAAACTGAACACTACATTTTTTACGAAAATTATCAATTATTCGAGAATATAGTCTGTTCAATAATCGACATATTACAGAGTAAAAATTATAACAATTGTATTACACTATTACTATATTATACCTTCTTTTATTGAAAATCCAGTTTAAAATTCATCGAATTAGTTGGAGGAAGATTAAACAGGGAAATTGGTGAAAAACGAAGAAAACAGTGAAATAGATCTAAATGAGAAGCATGTGAATAGCAGACAGTGGACAATGGTACGGTCAAATATGTTCCCTCTTCAACAACTCTATGTTATTTCTTTTGTTAATAAAATAAACAAGATTTTTTTAGAACAGTTTGTAAAAACATGTCAGCAGTGATTACCTCGTGAAGACAGCGCCTTCGCCAGATGTATGAGCCCTTTAGAAAGTGACTCTATAATACAATTACACTTGGTGTGTTAAGTTTTTGTATTTGTGAGGTAATTTTATAATTAATTCACTGAATTTCTGTAAAACGTATTTGTTTTTGTAATTTAGGTTAAGGGAGGATATGATGGTTTCTTTTAGTGAAGGTTTGGGGTGATGTGGTTTAACCACCACACACCACACATTTTTAGAAGATTTCATCATTCAGTGAATCGATTAGCTACATACCACTCTTGATATCATTCTCGAACAATTCATTTAAAATTTTTTTTTGCCATAAAATTAATTGTGGCATAGTTAGAAGGACATAGCTTTGATTGTGATAAAAGATTAGAGATCTTCGTTGATCATGAATAATTAATGAAGTAATCGTATCAATATCTTGGTTATTCGAAGATTTGGTGTGCTATAATATGTAACTATACCGTATGATTCATTGATGAGTCAGAGACCTAATACTAAGTACAAGTGGACTAAACTTCAAGAAACTAGATTGTGTTTGTGTTGTGTTGTGTATCCCAAAATGATGGCATCTAATTAAGATGAGATTACATTTTAATTTCGACTAAATTGTCTCATGATAGCATGCATGTTCATGCATGCATACTTCCAATCAAAATGGCATGGGGGATAAGTTGCGAAGAGCAATGCTACATCATTTAATTTAATTCCCACTTCCTATTTGAAATGTGCATAAGAGTTATACTTCAAAAAAAATTACTTCCTCCGTTTCAATTTACTACTTCGTAGCAAGCTTTTTTTCATTTAAGAAAATATCATATTACTAGCAATTTTCATTTTCTTTCCACTTTTAGTTTGAATGAAATGATCAATACCCTTATTATAAAGGCTAATGGCAACATCCATTTTTCCTCTTTTTCTCTTATTAGTAAGAGAAATATTGTCTTTTGTATTTCATAGACACAATTTGTAAATTTCGCCTAGGAGTCCCGAACCCACTTGAAAGTTGCCATTAAATTGAAACGGAGGAAGTAGATTTATTTTTCCTATGTCTCATATCAAATAGAGAGTGTAAGTGAAACGAGAATTAGTAGGAGTGAAACTGTGAAAGTGACGCTAACAATCCTCTTGTTGTCAATTAATATCCAATGTAAAACAGTAAATCTGTACAATTATAAGTTAGCAAGGATATGAGTGACGAGACGGGATTTGGGTGGTGGAAAAATCTTTCAAAGAATTCACTTAATAAAGGACTATAAAACCACCTAAAATAGGGAACAATTGTTGTATTAATAAATTAGTGTTTACAAGAGATTACAACTCTCACTAGTTACCTCTCAAAGTACAAAAATTGTATAATGAAGAATTTCTTCATGAACTATAGCTTTTGGTGCGTGTCTATCAACGTGTTTATAATTTTGCGGATGAATAACAAAATGATCCAAAGTGGGTATTTATGTCCCAAATGAAATACAATAAGAGTTCAAGTCAACACGTATGTGTTTAGGAGACATAACCATCCAGGCCAGGTAGCTATTGCCAAGTACTGAATCTCCACTTGAACCACCTCAAAAAACCAACCAAGTAGTTTGAGAGGTATGCCCAATTAAAATTAACCCAATAATTACTCCCAAATCATTTCCTCGATTGTATATCGAGTCATAATCCAACATTAATCATATCACAAATTAGCATTTCAAAATATGATGACAATTTGAAAATTGAAAATCTTTTTGTTTTTGATTTTATTTTCATAATGAAGCACCCTTGAAATCTCTACCGTGAACCAATCTCATGCTACTTCACCACACTCAAACTACGTCACTTATGAACTTTTGTTTCCTTGATAAAATTTCATTACCATTAATTACCACTTGTAAAGCAAAAAAAGACTTTACCATTACCACGAGAATAAATAATCTATATATCTTTTATAACTTGGTTTTAACTTGAAATTATGACATGTGGCATCCTAAAAACATTTCAAGAAAAAACCTTTAAAATCTATTAATTAATACAACCACATCAAAATGTACAATTTGTCGGTTATTCGAGTTTTTTTCTGGCTCTCATTTCATTTATTCTTTCCTTCTTCAATCCTCAATGACAACCATTATCATCATCAATGGAACATCACCATTTTCTTGACTTTGCTTCTTAAGTAGAAACTTGCATCGCTTCTCTGAAACCATAAAAGGATTTCTTTTGTTGGTTGCAGTGTATCTAACAACCAACAATACTCAACTACCAACTCTTCACCAACGTACATATAACAATATTGTAAAATCCCTCTATTAATACGTGCTATTCATCTCAATATTTTGACTAGGTTCTGCGTATTGCCTCTCCCTCTCAAAATTTACGCTACAGACCGTTAACTTCCTACTATTATCATTCTTCATACTCACCGATGTTAACATTATTCATAACAACCACCCACTAGATATTTCTAACATTTCTTAACGAATAGTTATTCATAATTCTATTATCCATTTATACTCCTCTTGTCATAATGGCTCAAGAAGAAGTAAGTAGTGAGAATAGCTGACCCTCATTTAACATTCGACATCCACAAAAACATTTTTCCGTGGCTTATCGAAATATATGCCTCATACTTTCTTAACAATACATAAACCATGAATGTTGTTTCCTTATGTAGTTTCTTATTCTTGTAGTAACACAATATCGGTGTGTGAGATTCCTTATGTTTATTTTTGAGTGATGTATACAAAGGACATGCATATCAGTCGATGTACATATGTGTATTCACATTGTGTAATGCGATAGTGAAAAATAATGAAAGTTTCGGACTATGTATTGTAGACATCATCCTATACGCAAATTGTACCTACTATATACTACATGTTCAGAAATCTTTATATTTGTTCAGTGCATTTTCCATGGTTGTTAAGTATTGACCTCTATCGTCCTTATAAAAATTTTAAGAGAGTTGCTTGTATATCTTCTTCATTGAAATCGAACTGAGTAGTTATTCTTATGATACACTATAATTTACGTTACACTTCAACTATGATCTGAGTAGTAGCAACTCTGGTTCGTTTCAAAAATGTTATAATATTTTACATTATTTATGCACCTAGCAGTTAAGCAAATTCCTCAGCGGGTCAAGCATTGCTTGTAGAAAATATGCTAGACTTTGTAAATGTATTTTCCGATGCTAGTTGTTCTGCCGAAGGTAACCCAATTTAAACTTCGGGTGAGTTCCGTATTATGTGGTCATCTGGTATGTGGTTTAAAGATCAATATCATATAATTTTGGTTTGCCTCAGAGTTTCAATATAGAAAGTTAAATTTAAAGTTAAATATCAGGATAAGTAACAACAAAATTTGAGTTAAACACAGGCGTGGTAGCATGAGCCAGGAAGCAAATCATTTTAATTATAAGATAATAATCGTAAATAGCTCTAACTAAACATGTCAAACATTATTGTCAATACAAACCACATAATGAATTCTATCAAATCAAATTTAGTCGGTCATTTAACCATAAGTTTCATTGCAAAGAGATGTTATGGATGCCATCAAAACTATCCCCAGAATTGCTGAATGTATTTGGAATGATTTATTCCATCCTCTATTCAAATACCTAAAATGTAATAGTATGACGTGATAAACCTATCATAATATTCTTTTGTTTTTAGATCTACTGTAGGTATTGCAGATGTACCTTACTCTATATGACACTATAATGGGTAATAATGCATTTTAATAACATGTATGAGTAGAGTTATATAATAGATAATGAAATTAATTTATTAGTTTATATAGAAAAACAATTGCGTAAGAATTTAGATAAAAACTTTAATGCCACGGTGGACTTTTAATAGCCGGGATTTTATCCACCAATTTACACCGTTATACGTCAAATGTCAATGAGCCACTCAAAGGCGAAATCGATATCGAACCCAAGTAAGATCTATATATCTTATTATAGTGAAGCCTATTCACTCCTCAACTATTACCTTTTGACTATGTATCGTAACTATTGATTTAATATTACGTATTGAAATGATTCCCGGACATATGAATGTATTACCAATTTGTATAGAGACATCCTACTCACAGATGATTTATGAATAATCTAAGTTGATAAATCTATATAGAAGCTGTCTTTTACTAGCGGTGGAAATGGCTTTATGAATTGAAGAATTAAACAGTGATCTTTACTTCAAACTAAGGATTAACGAGGAGATTTGTGAAGATTTACGCATGCTCTCACTCTCTATGTGTCTATTTTTAATTTTCTCAATCATAGCTTCTATTGTACAATGTATAAAATCGGTTTTAAGCAAGACATTGCCTTTGAGGCATTATCAGTCACCATACAGGGATACAAATACTCTAAGATGAACAACACAGACTAAAAAATTATTTTACACTGAAGGATATAAGGATTCATAGAGAATTTATTTGAATCGAAGAATATAGCTCCGGTTACCTGTTTACACAATAATCGGACTCATACTGTACAGATGGTGATTAATAATATCTTAAGGCCCTAAACTACTTTGAACTAATTTAGTAGTCAAATAACAACACTATTACAACCTCCGAACACGAATATTATACCCCATATCCTTTGATATGCTAAGGAAATACATCACGGCGTTTTTTTAGATAAATAGTTAAAAGTATCAATTCGATTATGAAATTAGGAGAGAAGATACAACATAAAAATCTTAAAGAGGGAACAATAATAAGGGTGGAATAAACGCCGAAGACAAACAGTGAATAGATTAAATGAGAAGCATGTGAATTAGCAACAGTGGGACAATGTACGTCCAAATATGTTTCCTTCCTCTCTACAACAACTACTAATGTTAATTTTCTTTGTTAATTAAAATCACAAAAGATTTTTTTATGTAGAACAGTTTGTAAAAGACATGTCAGCACTGATTTACCTCGTGAAGGCAGCGCGCTTTCGCCAAGATGTATGAGCCCTTTGAGAAGTGACTCTATAATACAATTACACTTGTTGTGCTTCAAATTTCAGAATTAATGTGAGGTAATTTTATAATTAATTCACTGAATTTTGTTAACAGATATTGTTTTTGTAATTTAGGTTAGAGGGAGGAATATGATGGTTTTTTGTGAAGGTTTGGGGTGAATGTGGTTTAACCTACCAACAACCACCACACATATTTGAGGCTGCAGATTAAAATCGTTCATCTATTCAGTGACTACTCTAGACTTGCTGAATACCGTCTCTTGATAATCATCTTTGCTCGATCAATCTCATTTATCATTTTTTTTGTGGCGCATAAGTAAAGAATCAATTGTGGCATAGTTAGAAAGGACATAGTCCTATTGGGAGATTGGTGATAAAAGCAGATTAACTAGAGTCTTCGTGATCTTGCAAATACATGTTAATGATATGAATACAGTTAGTCACTCAATCCCTTGGTCTAATTCGAAGATTTTGGTGCTGCATCAAATAATTTACGTTATACACCGTAGATGTTCATTGAATATTGAAAGTCAGGAGACCCTAATACTAAGTACAAGTGGACTTAAACTTCAAAAAACATAGATTGTGTTTGTGTGTGTTGTGCTTATCCCAAAATATGTGGCATTCTAATTAAGATGAGATTACTATTTTAATTATCGACTAATTTCTCATGATAGCATGCATGTTCATGCATGCATACTTCCAATCGCAAATGGCCATGGGGGATAGTTGCGAAGACAGATTGCTACCATCACTTTCATTTATTCCCACTTCCTATTGAAATGTGCATAAGAGTTATACTTCAAAAAAAATTTACTTCCTCCGTTTCAATTTACTACTTCGTACGCAACTTTTTTCATTTAAGAATAATCATTCAATTACTAGCAATTTCTGTCTTACTCCTCCACTTTTTACTCTGAAGAGAAACCCCACAACAACCCAGCCCACCACCCTCACTCATGGAAATTATCCACCTACCACTCTAATCATCTACTAAAGGATAAAGTGCAACCATCATCTTATCCTCTATATCTTTCTTCTTTTCAAACCCACACTACGTTTAGTATATAGACACATATACTCGTCGTAATTTCCACATACAACAATTTCGCAAAATTGTCTGCCAATCTCTTAGAGAAGTCATCCCCACCGAACCTCACCCAAATCAATAAAAAGTGATAATGTAGATGAAAAATGTAATTTTGACTATAGAACCCAACGTCGAAAATCAATAAAATGAGAATTTTTGGGTGCCCACGTTGAAAAGTTGCCATTGAAATTGAAACGGGGTATGGTTGTCAGGATCGATAGATTTAGGTTATTCCTATGGTGGTCTCATATTCTAATGAAATTAGTGAGACGTCGTAAGTTGAAACGAAATTAAGTAGGAGTTGAAACTATATATATATGAAAGTGACTGGCTGAATCGCAATCCTTATTAGTTGTCCATTAATCCATCCAATGAATGAGATAAACCAGTTCAATCAAGGTACATGGTGTGGAATATGACATATGAGTTCTCGATGAGTGACAGTTGATGACGGATTTGGGTGGATGGAAAATTCTTTTCCATAAGAGATTCACTGTAAAGATAAGGGACTATTAAAATACCCCACCTTAGGTAAGTTCATGGGAACATTGTCTGTATTAATAATTGAGTGCTTATACAGAGACTTACAACTTCTCACTAGTTAACGCTGGTCAAAGCAACAAAAGCGTTTTTGAACGAATTCTTTCATTGAACAGATAGCTTTTGGTGTGCGTGTCTATCCTGTTATGTTATAATTTTGCGGTAATCACATTCAGGTTAAGGGCGTAATGAAATTAAAACAATATCCGAGTGTGGCTTTGCGTGTAGATTTATGTCCCAAAGAAAATATCATAAGAGTTCAAGTCAACACGTATCGTGTCCCCCATCCAGGCCAGTCGGTAGGCTATTTGCCCAAGTACTTGAATCTCCCACTTTAACCCACCTCAAAAACCAACACCAAGTGTTTGAGAGGTATGCACCAATTAAAATTAACCGAGTGAGTGTCCCAAACATCGCTCGCAGTGTGCTCGAGTCAATAATCCACTAATCATTATCACATTAGTCATTTCCAAATACTATGACCAATATCAGCATAATTGTGCAAAATCTTTTGTTTTTGATTTTATTATTCCATAATGACAGTCTCTAGCCGTGAACACAATCTTCATGCTACTTTCACCCACACAAACCACCCTAAAGGATGATAACTTTCGCGTCTTCGATATAGAGAATTTGCTGTGATTGATCCCAGTTAAATTACTCCTAACTGTATAGTCTCTTATCATAAACACAAATGACTTTTACCACTTATATACAACCAGAAGGTAAACTTCTATATCAATCTTCCTCTATAACTGTGTGTGTTTTTACTACTTGATAAATAAATAGTTATGACATGTTGGCGATTATGCCAACAGTAAAAACGATTGGTCAAGAGAAAAAATCCTTAAAATCTGTATTATACTTTAATACAATCCACAACCAATATAAAGCGATTGACAATTTGACGTGACTGTTTTATATAGAGGTGTGTTGTTTTTGGCTCTCAATTTCATTATCACATATATGGTGCTCTGGTGCTTTCGCGATCCTGCATATTACAAGAGCGTCGATTTTAATTCAGCAGGTTCACGTTCAAAACACCACTTAACCAGTTTTCTTGACTTTGTTCTTAAGTAACTTGCATCGCTTCTCTGAAACCATAAAAGGATTTCTTTGTTGTTTGCTTTCTGGAATGGTAATTTGTTGCTAAAATTCATGTTTGCAGCGATGTGGTGTCGATGTGTGCGAAGGGTGGTGGCGTGTTTTGGGCAGAGCTTCGAGCAGTACCAAACAAGATTGATGCTGCGATATTTTTACGGTTTGATTTCTGAAGTTCTTTTTCTTTTATATTTGAATTTCAAATTTATTTCGATTTTATTTATGAATTTCTTTTGATTTCGGTTGTGAATTGCTTCAATTTCTAGTAAGGTTTCTTTTTTTTCCTTTTTTGAATTTGTTTGGTTATCTTCAATTCATTTGTAGTAGTGTTGGTGGTACGCTTTTCGACATTCATTAAATCCAGAATTTTCTTTGGCACAGCTTCTGCATTGTACAAAGAAAGTGAAAATCAGCATCCATTGACATGCTATAAGAATCTGAAGAGTAATAGCAGCCCTTTACTAGCCCGCAAGAGAAA
>SNQN01001014.1:21333-37038 GCA_008642245.1 Bassia scoparia
ATAAGTTCATTTAAAAAAAAAAATTCATGTTAGAAAAAATAACTTAAACAGAAAAAAAACAAGTTGAATAAAATGGATCCTAAATAGGTTGGTTTAAAGTGTTAATATTAAATTGAAATAAATATTATAGACATAAGATCTTTATATCTAAACTACTTTATCGGTTTCGAACAACTTGTTTTTACACTTTGAGGAAGTATAAATGCATGAAAAGTGTTGGGATAATTTACCCAATCAAATAATATAATAATGTTTTGAAAAAAGTTAAAAAGAACAGGKGGACCCCAATAGAAAAGACATAAATAAAAGAGAAAAAAAAATGTCGTCCATGTAAAATTAAAACATGTCTATGTAAATTTAGAAGATGTCTATGTAATATGACAGATGTCTAAGTAAACTGTAATGTCGTCCATAAAAGTAATAATTGAATAAGACAAAAATACCCCTTTGATTGGCCCCTTAACCCAAGTGTTTTAAATTTTTAATAGATTTATCACTCCATATTACACTTTCTATTTAAGGATGATTCAAATGACTTGCTATACTTCATTTTTGGGGAAAACACTATCTGTATCTCTCTTCTCCCATATAGGACCCTTATTTCATTCTCTCTTTCTCTTTCTTCCACAAAATTAATTTTGAGAAATACTTTGACCAATATGATGTTAAACGATAAACTGATGCACTRGTTATCAACATAATTTACATTATTCACTATCTATAATTTACAAATTTGTTGAGACTAGGTTACAGTCTTGAGAGAAGACCATTCTAGCCTCTTTTCGTGTTCACCTTTTTTTTGTAAACTAAAATATTATTAACCAAAAACAAAACAACCTAATTAAGTCAACAGACCAAACTACGACAGCGACCTCACCTCTAGTTACAACCTACGACAACTGCAAAATCCAATTCATATTAGGTTTACTAACCTTACTACCTAACAAGCTCTTTACTCTACTTTTGACAATAAAGTTAATCTAAGCTATAAGGTAATCTATGGAATAGACAAGATTGTGCCATAAACAATTGTTCCTACATAGCCAAATCAAATAAAAACTAGCAGCCCATACAGCAAGCAATACTTGTTTCCTGATTCTTAAACCCTGACATCACTTCCTGGATCMTGACAGAAGCTTGAATAGATTACATGTTTGTATGTTGATCCCAAGCCAATCTTTCAACCTATTTAAACAATTAATTGTGTACTAACAATCACCAAAAACATGTTGGTTTGTCTCAATGCCTTGATCACAGATTAAGCAGTGATGAGAATCACGCATACCAAAACGCTAAAGTCTCTCACGAACCTTCAACCTGTTTCTACAAGCTAGCCAAGTGATTAATTTGTGTTTAGGAACACCGAATCTGCTCCACACTCCCTTGCTCCACGGAATACTAGCAAATTCTCCCCTTAAATCTCTATAAGCAGTAGTTAACCTGTAGCCACTGCTGGACAAAGCATAAAGCACTTTAGCAAGCAAAATCTTCTTGGTTTCACAAATATACTTCCACAYGCACCCAACTAGCAGCCTRAGATGGAGTATACTGAAACCAATCCTTATTTTTAATGTAGAMACTATGGACCCACTTGACCCACAAGTTATCCTTTATATGAGAGATAGCCCAAACAATTTTACCAATGGCTGCAATATTTCAAGTGTAGACATCCCTAATGTCAAGATCCTCGAACCATTTCTGTTTCTGATCTGATTTATTTTATTTGTAGCGTTTGCCACGTAGATCGATTTGACCGGATATTAGGAGGACACGTGTCCAAGTATTTTCACTTGGCACATCATTTGCCCCTTAAAGACCCTCTAAACCTCTAGGTTTATAGGGTGTTTGACCATGGCATCATAAAGTTACTCTCTATAAAACAATGAAACACTCATAAAAATATCACTTTGAAAGGATAGTTTTTTTTACATTGGAATAAGTCGAGCTCCACGCTCTTCGTAGAGTAGGACGTTTGCAGCAGAGCAAGGAGCCGAAATCCCTGTGTTCTCCTTTCCCGCACATTGTTACAAGGCATTTTTACATATTTTGTTCATCAATTTTCTATTTTTGGATTTATATTTATGAATTTCTTAAACAAAATGCAAAACCGAGTGAAGCAGTAGCTTCCGGAACCTTTCGTAACCTTTTGAGGCCGTGGACTGCTCCCCAAGGATGTCTCCATTCATCCTCTATCTTCTCATGCACGACACACACTCGTACAAGCAAGAGGAAAATTTGGACCAGCAAAAGAGGCAAGAGCCTAGGCGTAGTTACGCCCAGTTTTGGGCATAATTACCCCCAAATTCTTGCCTTTTTTAGTGTTTGCTTATACATATGTGACCCCCCTCGGTCCATTCACAAATTTTGGACAACCATGATGACTTTGGGACGACTTTGGGATGACTCTCTCTCTCACTCGTGCATACTCTAAATACTCTCTCATATACTCACAAATAAACGTAAACACATTTAAATACATTCAAATACACTTTTGCATTAGATCTATGTGGTTCTAAGGGTTCTAAGGTTCAACAAGGGTTCCTAAGGGTCCGAAAGTACGCCCTTGATCTTCGACATCGTGTTGCGAGGTAAGTTTGAGGCCAGAGTCTCAATTCTAAACACCCTTTTGCATGCTTGATTAGAAATTCGACTTTCTATTTAATTTTGCATGTAATAATAATTAACAAGTACTCGGTAATTCAAATTTAAAACATCTTTAAGGCAAACTTTCAGTTCCTCGTACGAGTGCTTACATGCTTTAAACCCATAATATGCTTTAAACAAGACTTGTAAATTTCGTGTTTCACGCCTAATAAGATAACGATGGACAACCAACATTAGACTCCTAGAATATKAAATTAACAACACATGCCACAACAAACTAGACACTATATGCATAGTATTCTGTTAAAGTACAAGCCTAGTAATCTTGCATACATGCTTAGGGTATAAAACAAAAATATGTTTGTTGTTCTCTTTTGGACAATGAACTCGTAATGACCGAGTAGAGGCCGCTAGAAGCGGGGGGGGTGCTGTGCACTACTTCACCCTTACCCTTATCCCCTAAGCCAGACCTTTGGTGCACTACCAGACATGGAGTCCTTCGCCTTGCTTTATGCGATTATAGGCAAGGCTTAAACCGAGTTTTGCAGCTTCCTGAAAGAAATGCGGTGGCGACTTCCTATACTCATTTCGAGTATAAGAACACAACTCCAGACATACTCACACTATGCAAAAGCAAGAATTTAATTATAGCAAACAAACCGAGCCGTCCATTAAACTTTACTACTCAGAGCAGAGGGACTAGACCCAGTCCGGCCCGGTGTTGGCCCGACGCTCGTATAGTTTTCTGGCGACTTCACTGGGGAGTTCACTAAAGCTATTACTTTTAGTGATGTGTGGGCAATACTCGAAGTGTTATGCGAATTTAGCGTCCCTAAGACGGCATGTGTTAGGCATCCTATATTACGCATTACTTAGGTCGTTGGCATTGAGTATTCGCTTTTTAGGTATCACGTCTCATATAAGTATGTTCGAGACTTGAGACAAGACCCGGGGGAGGGGGGTCGCATAAGATTGGCGCTGGTGCACAACCCATGTAACCAATTCTTAAGCATGATGCTTATCYCCACCATAATGCGCGGTTGTGTGCCCTACAAAGTCGTAATGGTTTAGTCCTCCTTTGATCATCACAGTAGGCTGGATGTGTTAAGGACCTTTCTAGGCCTAGTCAGGGGACCCTCTTGGACACCCRGACTGACCTGTTCTAAAACGTAGAAACTGACTCTAGGTGGCTGGACTTTTGTTTTTCTTTTGCATATTKGGCTCATGCTAATGTGACAACGGGATACGTGCTTTTAGACTAAGGACGCTAGCTTTGCATACATAACAAACAAGTCATCGAGTCATGTAATGGTCCTCATATAGCAAGGTGGTCATTCCTTAGGCGTCGTAATGTTGAACTGGTTGTAAAGTAGAATCATTAGGCGTTGCATCTTTGTCGAGTCAAGCAATTGTAAACGGATGTCGGACCTTTGAACTCACTTTTTCAAAAAATAAAGAATTAAATTAATTAAAATTAATAAATAAAATAGCAAAAAAAAAAAAAAAAACGAAAAACAAAAAAAATAGAAAAAATGAAAAATAAAAGGCAAAAGGAAAATTTCGACGTTTATGCAGTCTTAACTTTTTGAGTCAGTCAATAGGCAAAGGAATGATCACCCCTTAGGCATTAATTGCATCACACGTTAAACCAACATGGAACTTAACTTTTTATCCAAGTGCAAACAGGGTAGGTACGAACGGTTTGAGCTCGATTCGTTCAAAAGTTTTCAAGCATCCAACACCATTGCACTAATGGCAAGTGAAGACACACAAATGGACTGACTTTAGCTGACCTAAATGAGACCCTCAACTCATGGCTTCCGAGTCACTCAGCTAGAGAAGTCTAACACCTAAGTTCCTCGAGATTCTGAGGAAGTGATCCATGGCATCCTTAAGCACTATGTAACTGGGTTTTGTCTAACGGAGGAATGGCTTCTTCGGAAAACAACCTGCATGAATCAATTGGTGAGAATGACACTGAACCCAAGCCAACAACCAACATGGTGGCGGTTATTACTTCTCACATGAACAAGGCAATGAAGAGGATCAATGATTCTCTTAAAAGCAAAACTGTTATGAAGACACCTACAATCTGCAACAAGCGTAGGTACACCAGACTAGGCATGCCCTATGCCTAAACCTTTGAGCACCTCAAGGCAATTGGCTTCATTGTTCTAAAAGGCCCTACTCCTAACCCTCCTTTGGAGAAAAGGGCTCCTAAATAGARCATAGATAAGTTTTGCAAATACCATAGAGGACACGACCATGGCACTGAAGAATGCCACACATTGAAGGAAGTGGTCCAGGATTTAATAGACAACACATGCTTTCCCTTTCCTCTCAAAGGTTACAAGCAACACACCCAAGTGTCCATGATAGAAAAGGGTGATGACTCTTTTGATCCTACCGCTCTCATTGCACTAATAAAACAACCATTTCCTTAGTTGGTCATAGCACACCTTTTCCATAAAATCAATGGTATATGGGACAGTGATGACGAGGATGTCTACATAAGGGAAGGTGTTCAAACTAATTTCACCACTGCCTTCTAGAAATAGAACGCAGTCTCTGAAGCTCATTATGGTCCAGCACCTTCTCCTAATTCAAAGGAGGTTCAGGTTCTCACTAGGTCACGCCGCCTCAACACGACTCCAGATCAACCAAACGCTCAAGTTACTCCGCCTCCACCGCCCCCTCCACAGCAGAAGACCCTCATCTCAAACAATTGAAGAAGGTAAAGGCAGATGTGAACATATGGCAACTCATATTGGCTTCCAAGAGCCATAGTGATGCACTCCTCAAGGCTCTCACACAAATGAATGTGCCTAATGACTCTACTCCTAATGCGATGGTGAGACTAGTCATGCGAGATTCCTACGCTCCCTGTATCACTTTTTCAGAAGAGGATTTCTCAATRGAAGGCAATAATCATGTCAAAGCTCTCTACGTTAATGTCATTTGCAAGAAGCTCAATGTGCCTATGACACTAATCGACAATGGCTCCGCAATCAATGTATGTCCCCTAAGGACCGCACAAAAGCTTGGCATCTCTCAAAGTTAAATGTAACCTCACAATTTGTCTATTCGGGCCTATGACAACAACAAGAGGGATATTCTAGGCGTGGTTTGGCTCAACATCACTACATGGCCAATTGAAAGAAGAGTTCGATTCCACGTGATCGACATCAAGCTAACTTTCAACTTGTTGCTAGGAGGACCATGACTTCATGAGCTTCGAGCCGTCCCTTCCACATTCCACTAAAAGGTGATGTTCTTTCTAGAAGGTGAGCTTATCACCATCGATGCATCTCCATGAGGATAGAAGCTACTCGGTAACCCGTAATCCACGTTGAACATGATGAAAATGATGASGACTTRTGGGGTTTCACCGTAGAAGTCCTCGGAGAAGACAAGGTACCTTTTGACTTCCATTTGTACTCTAACCTRGTGGTCAATGCGCTTCTATGGGACAAGGGGTACGTTATAGGGATGACACTCGGACTACGCAATGCTAGAGCAACTCCTTTCCGCGAACCTATACCAAAGAATGATAGGTTCGATTTAGGGTACATTTCTTCCAATGAGGAACGCCTGGAGTTTGTGCATAACAAGATCTCCAAAAAGAAGGACGAGTGTAACATAACCCTTGGCCCATTTCCTCGCACCGTCAATGGAAAATTCATCAAAAAAGGGGATGAGTTTCCATACTATGAATTCCCGGAACACCACRCATGATTGGATTACAGTAGGTATCCAAAAATGCAACTTTGTAGACGGGGATCTTGTCCCGACAAGCAAGGCATCTGCCTTAGATGGCCTCGAAGCACAAGGACTAGGAATCCTATTTGGTCAAGAAATCTCTCCTCCAAAAGAACAAGAAGTCTTCATAGCAATGACCAATGAGGCATTTGACCCCACTACTCTCATCACACCAGTTGAGGACCTAGTTCATGGTTGGCGCAAAACTGTGAAGATAACTACTCCAGGAGGAAAGGTCATCAAGTTCACCATGAGCGAAGGACCAATGTTCGAGAATTTTGAATCTGAGTCTGAGTCTGAGTCTAGGGTCATATATAGAAGCTAGGAAGCTAGTCCTAGGGAGTGTCCTCTTGAGTTTGTCAAGGACCCTAGTGTCCCCCTTTCCCTTGTCAATCAAGTCTCTTCAGAGACTAACTTATCTGTACTCTCTTGAGAGTTTAATAACATGCTCCTTTCTRCTTACTCCTCTTTTCCCTTTTATRATTGCTTTCATTCACAACTCGCAAACAAACAAAACAATAATGAGTTAATAACACTAAAAGAAAACTTCCGTCATCAAGCAAACAAAAAAGACAAACATCTCTGACGACGACACGTCACATGAGATACAGATCGGTCTGACACTAAGTTCGTAAAAAAGGGATGAACTGGTTGCCGCACTGAAAGAGTTCCGGGATGTTTTTGCTTGGTCTTATGAAAWCATGCCAAGGATTGATCAGACATCGCACAACTCAAAATTCCGCTCATAGAGGGGGCTAACCCAGTCAAACAAAAGCTTCGTCGCATAAAATCGGATGTTGCCCTTAACATTTRGCAAGAAATCATCAAACAACACAGTGTAGGCTTCATTAGGGTCGTCAATTACTCTCAATGGATAGCAAATGTGGTTCCACTACCTATGAAAGACGGACGGGTTTGAATGTGTGTGGATTTTTGTGACTTAAACAAAGCAAGTCCGATAGACAACTTCCCTTTACCACACATAGATGTKCTCGTAGATAACATAACAAATCATGGCTTGCTCTCATTCATGGATAGGTAAGCGGGGTATAATTAAATCAACATGGCCGAAGAAGACATGGAAAAGAAAACCTTCACCACTCCGTAAGGGCTATATTGCTACACTGTGATGCCTTTTGGTCTCAAAGCTGATACATAAGGAAGTAGAGGTCTATGTCTACAATATAATCTTYAAATCAAAAGACCGTAAAGGACATACCCTTGCACTAAGGAAGTTCTTCCAAAGACTCCAACAATTCAACATGCGCCTTAACCCACAAAAATGTGCATTCGGAGTCACCTCAAGCAATCTCTTAGGTTTTGTTATTAGCTCTCGATGCATCGAGATCGATCCAACAAAGATCAAAGCAATCGTGTCACTGAGGCCATCACAAAATGAAAAGGAGATCCGAGGGTTCTTTGGTCAACTTCAGTACATCAGCAAGTTCATATCCAAACATACAATGGCCTATGAGCCCATCTTTAAGAAATTTAAGAAAGGTGCACACAAGAAATGGGATGACAGGGTCCAACAAGCTTTCGACAAGATCAAGGATTACCTCACCAATCCTCTTGTGTTAACACCTGTTTGCCCTAGGCATCCACTATAGCTATATCTTACAGCAACAAACACCGCAACCGGAGCCATGCTCGCTCAAGAAATAAACGATAAGGAAAATGTTATCTACTACCTCAGCAAGAAGTTCCTTCCCTACGAGGAATGATACTCTGCCATAGAGAAGCTATGCTTGGCTTTAGTGTGGGCATTGCGAAATCTCCAACATTACTTGCTCACACATACCGTACACATTGTATGCAAAGGGGATCCACTAAAGTACCTCTTTGWAAAGCCAGTAGTCARCGGACACATGTCTAGGTGGATGGTTATGCTCGCCGTTTTTGACCTTTAGTTCGCACCTCACAAAGCATCAAAGGTAGTATTGTCTCTGAATTCCAAGCAGAATCTCCAGACGAAGTCCTTCTCGAGGAATTTGACTTCCTAGACAAGGAACTAATGATGACCGAGGAAGACAGTTGGTCATTATACTTCGACAGTGTATTTAAGAAAAAAGGATGCGGAGTTAGAGTGCTTCTAATCTCACCACATGAGGAGCACACCCCAATCTCCGTAAAGTTCGACTTCGACGTTACTAACAATGYTGCAGAGTACAAAGCATGTATTTTGGGATTACAGGCTGCCGTTGCACTTAACGTTAAGAAATTACTGGTATATAGTTATTCCTCACTCAACCTAAACCAGATTTAAGGCCGACAAAAGGTACGAAGTGAAAGCCTTGCTCCCTATCAACCCTACCTTGAAAACATTGTATCCTAGATAGACGAAGTCGAATAAACTTGWTTACGACGCGAAGACAAGCAATTCTCAAAAGCACTAGTAAAGCTCGCATCCATGGTGCGAATTCCTAGTCCAGTGACTCAAATGCCCCCGGTCATTGAACGAAGGCAAGAACTGGCTTATGCATGCACTTTAGACGAAATGGATGAGGTGCCCAACCTCGATCCAAAAGAGTTGTGGTACACGAACATCAAGGGCTACCTAGGAACTGGTCAATATCCCTCTAATGCAACAAAAAAGCAACAAAGAGCTTTGAGGCGTCTTGCATCTCAATACATGCTTCAAGTTGGGGAACTTTACAAACACCACTACAATGACCTTCACCTCTTTTGCATCACTCAACGAGCAGGCAAAACGATCATGGAGCACGTCGTTGACAGAGTTTGTGGCACACACATGAATAGCAGGCTCTAAGATTATGAAATTGGGGTACTATTGGACCACCATGGAAAGGGATAAATGCGACATGTTCATACGTGCRATATCTATAACAAATACTCCAACGCACAACATGTTCCTCTGTCTCTACTATCGACATTCGTTTCTCCTATTGACATTCGTCTCTCCATGGCCTTTCTCAACATGGGGAATAAACATAATAGGAAAGATTAGGCCTCTTGGGCAAGGAGGTCATGAATTCATACATGTAGCCATAGACTACTTCACAAAATGGGTCGAAGCAGAGTCATATGCAAAGCTTCAAGCTAAGCACGTGGCAAAATTCGTCGAAAATAATATCATTGGTCGCTATGGAGTCCGTCATGAAATCATTAGTGACAATGGCACCCACTTTCAAGCAGAGTGTGCGGATTTGCTTACCAAATATAGAATCCAGCACCACAAGTCATCACCTTACAAGCCACAAGCCAATGGAGCAGTTGAAGCAGCCAACAAAAATCCCAAAACAATTATCTCTAAGATGACTTAGAATTAAAAAGATTGGCCACAAAAGCTACACTTTGTTCTTTGAAGTTACAAGACCTCTATTCACACTACAATGGGGGCTACTCCTTTTTCACTAGTATATGATGCTGAATTGTGCAACCAGTAGAACATGAGATCCCGTCTCTATGAATTGTCCTAGAAAGTAAGCTCCCAAAAGCAAATGGTAAAGGGCAAGATTCAACGAGTTAACGTTGCTCGACGAAAAACGGCTGGCAGCCTTGCATCATATGCAAGCATACTAAAAGAGGTTTGAACGGTACTTAAACCGACGAGTCAAATCACGAGGAATCAAAGAAGGTGATTTGGTTCTAAAAGCACTCCGCGAAACAATCCAAGATCCTCGAGGCAAATTCTTTCCCAATTTGACAAGTCCTTACATTTTCAAGAAGATCTTACCAAAAGGGACAGTTCGACTAATGGATATGAACGGTGATGATTTCTACAGCCTCACCGACTTAAACCAACTCAAGAAGTACAACGTCTAAAGCATGCACGCGCACTGCGTTTTAGCAACACAATAGCACCATGTATCAGAATTACGAATGGCCTGATTCATTATGGATACGTAAGAAACCTCGCCCCGGAGTTCGACCACAATAACAAGTGCCCTACTTGTTTTAGACTAGCAAGTGAACAATAGTCAAGAGATAATTGGAAGAAGTTTTCTTTAGCATGCTCAAATTAAAGAATGTATAAAAGCAATGCAATTTTGTAATTTCTTACTATATGTTATTGAAATTCAGCAACTACAATACAAAAGAAAATTTCAAGCTCCAAGTTCACTTATTTTATGCAAAATCAGCCCGAAGGCTAGTCACAWTATTAACTTAAAAATAAATAAACATTAAATTAAACAAGAGTTGTGGAAAAAAAGCAATCACTCCTTCCTCTCCTCTTCTTGCTCCTTGGCGCCATACTTCTTTGCACATGAGCTTTCACCTTTAGGCTTCCACACCCATTTGCGCCTCTTGGGTCTATCCTCCACTTCAGCCTACRGTTGACACTACRACAAAAGGCATCACCAGCAACATAATATACTAATGGAAGCAAGTCAATTTCCTGACCATGCACTATGCGTCGTGATAAAGTTGGACTAAGTCTTAACATGACCGGTTATTGGGCTATGCAAACAGCCCAACAGCACAGGGTCCCCAAATTAATAGGCCCCCAAAACATAACAAACTATTATATACTATTTAGGTTCATTATAGAAGCAGAAAGTTTGTTGTTGTGTAGTGGTAATATGGTACTATAAAAGTTTCATGGTGTGTTGCGAGGGATCAAATCCTATTGGAATCATTTCCTGAAGGTTCTTATTTTATTATCACCAAGTATTTGTTTCACCTTTTCTCATTATTGTATGTATCTTTTGTTATAGTTTTTCCCCTTTATGGATTAACACATAATGCAATAAATCAAAATTCATCCTCCTTTAATTTTTCCCCCCATGGATTAACTACAAATTGTGAGTTATGTTACTTGTATATGTAAAATTTTAACTAAAAATAAATTATCACATATGCATTATTTCATCTCGTTATAATTAWTAGGGACCTAATTTTAAAAATCAGCACAAGGCAAGTGACAACATCTAGCTTAGTAAATTAAAAAGAGAAATATACAAGTAACTTATTAGCAAACTTAAAACATAAATTTTCTTCCACACCCTTGTGACTCTTAAACATGTCTTATATTAAACTAAAGTGTAAACTTTCTTAATTTATTCATAAAAAAAGCTCTAAATGACATAATTGAGGGCCCGATTTTTAAAATTTGAACAGGGCCCCAAAATCAAACGGGACGACTCTGAGTCTTAAGTATCGCCCATATTCATCAATAAAGTAATCAACAGTATTAGGAATTCAAGGGAGACTTACAGCATCCCAAGAAACAATAACACCAAGTTCATCGGGCAAAGGAATAATTTCCTTGTCTCGAAGAGAAAAACAATGCATCGACGGGACCCACAGGCTAATAGCAGCATAACGAAGGTTCGTATCAAGGTTTATGTACCTMARAGTCAAGAGGCCATCGCAATTCAGCTTTGCAAGGTATGTTGAGTTCCTACCTCGAGTTTTGAATGATGACAAACCACTTTGAACTAAAATATATTTGCAAGTTTCTTTTTGCATTTGCAGGTAAAAGCCTCAAGTTCAAAGTATGTAAAGTCGAAGCTCATGAAGCCAAGTCTCAAAGATTGCATGAAGACCAAGRTTTCAAAAGACATAGTTTTAGATCTTAGCTGCAATGTAAGTAGTATTTAGATTGTTTAATGCACCATAAAGCTAAAATTAAAGAGCTGAACTAGTTGGATATAATAAGTAATCTCGGTTGCTTATTATATACAACTACAAGTAAACTGAGTTGACTGGAACAGTTTGAAAATAGTTCCAGACCAGTCCTCTCTAGTTTACTTCGTAACATCTGTATTTTAGGAAAGTTTATTTTCGCGTAAAATTGAATTTGAAAATAAACGGATAGATGGTAGGGTTGTTGTGCAAGCAAGTTCTTTTTAAGTATGGTAAGTATATTGCTGAGTTCATAACTAATTTTATTTGCAAGCAAATAAAATCAGTGAATATATTTTACGTGAAATATATATTTTAATTCCAAGGAAAACATATCCTTATGATCTCATGCAATATACTCACCAAAGGCTTAATTAAGTGCACTTACAAACTCACAACCCCTAACACTTTTGCACGAGCCTTTTGAGAAATTAAGTTGCAAAAGTTCTCTCTCTCTAAAATTTAACCTAACATTAATTCAGTACTACACTTAGGTCTAATTTACTCTCATTCTAAGCATTAAGGCTATTTTGTAATTGAGAGACAAAGTGTAGTCGGTTGAGCAGATTGTGAGTTYAATTTGCTAGGGAACTTGATCAGGGATCAAGTTCATTTGAATCACCATATAAAGTTGATGATTGGGTTGAACTTCCTTAGGTGGAAGTTGGGGATCTGCTGTRCGCCTGTGCATAGGTGCATATTCTGATTAAGTGTATGCTTTTGTTATTCATAGGTGTTTAAGAAAAGAGTGAGTGAGTGGAGGACGTAAACTTATTAGAAGTCAAACCTCGTTAAATTATGGTGCTGTTTATTTGTTGCATTTACTTTTCCCTGRTTAAGGACTGGTTCTTAACTGGTCTCAAATAAATCGAAAAATTTACAACACTTATACAATACTCAATTCACCCCCCTCTTGAGTATAATCTGTACTTTCAATTGGTATCAGAGCCTAACTTCTTGAAAGGGTAACAAATAGAGAAGAAAGATAAAGATGAGTACTTAAGAGATAACAAACAGAAACAAAGGATCAAGATTGCCCAAGTTCAATGGAACCATCTATCAATGGTGGAAGATTTGCATGTAGCATTTTATCATTGGCACTGACAATGAGTATTGGATGATAATCAGAAATGGCCCAAAGAAGGTTGCAGCAAACTCAGATGGTACATAGAAGAAAGAGAGTGAATACACATCAACAGATATAAAGACTCTCGCGAAGAATGCCAAAGCCATTTCTCTTCTTCAACAAGGTATTGCAGATAATGAGTTAAGCCGTATTTTAGCATGTTTCACAACTAAGGAAATATAGGAAACCCTAGAGTTAGCCTATGAGGGAACTAGTGAAGTCAGGAGATCTAAAGTGGATATGCTTATGTCCAAATATGAAACTTTTAATATGAATCGAGATGAAAATATAAGGGATATGTTTACTTGCTTTATGTYTATTATTAATGAATTGAAATCYCTTGGAAAAAGCTTCACTAGTGAAGATTTGGTTAGAAAAATTCTAAGGAGTTTGACAAGTAAATGGCTACTCAAGGTTACTATAATACAGGAGGCCAAGGATCTATCCTGCTTGACCGTAGAACAACTCATTAGGTCTTTAATGACTCATGAGWTGTTGGTTGRTTCAAWAGAAGAAAGCACTACCAAAAGTCGTGGACTAGCCTTAAAAGGAGAAGAAAACGAGGAAGATCTGGACGAGATAGGTCTCATGGCAAGGAGATTCGAAAGAAGTGTTAGATCCTAGTAGAAAGGGAAATCTTGGAAGAACAAAGGCAAACACAAAGAAGACTAGTACCAACACTAGTTGTTTCAAATGTGGTGATATTGGACATATGATAAAAAGATTGCCCAGCTTGGAAAAATGACAAAGGAGGACAACGAGAGAACAAGATAACCAAAAGAGCCATGCTTGCTTCTTGGGGAGATTCAGACTCAGGTCGTGAAAGCGAGGAGGACGAGGCTCTTGTATGTGTGACTACAATGTTGGGAGATGTAGACTAGAGACAGACCAGATCTGGCAAGAAAGGTCACATGTGTCTCATGGCGGGAAGCAACTCTTCAGATGTGGAACAAGTAACTATCTCTGACATGCAAGATCAAATGAGGTACTCTAATAGAGACGAGTTATTAGGCTTTATAGAATCTGCTATAGAACAAAATATTAAAGGTAATGCTGCTTATAAAGCTAACAAGAACAAGTTGAGAGAGGCAACACGAAATTCAGACTTAAGTGAATGCCGTTCGACTGAGCTTGAACTTATTTATACAGAACTAAAAGAAAAAATTTTAGAGCTTGAAATAAGTTTAGATCAGAAAAACATAGAACTTGAGTTACTAAAACCTCAGTTAGATTTTACAAGTGAACTTTTTTAACAAGACAGTGCTAAAGGTTTTAGCAAACTTAAGGAGGATGAAGTTGAAGGAATAAATTTCGAGTTGATTAAATAGAAAATTTTTACTCTAGAACATGCTGATTTAATTTTAGCTCATAATTATGATTGATGATGTTGAAGAATTGTTCAAAGAGTATGTGAATATGAAAGCTTCTCTTGCTAGCAATAGTGGTGCAAATGTTAATGTCGAAGAGTTGTGTTTGGAATATTAGGGTAAGATCTGCGATTTACAAGCTAAAATATTCAATTTAAAGAAAAGTATCAACACTGATGTTACTTTAGGTAATCAAGATGTTGATATCGATTCTTTACATTTGGAATATGAAGCTTAAATCTGTGATCTTCAAGCCGAAATATACAAACTACAAAAAAGGCAAAAACAATGAGACCACTACTTCACCAGACTTGGATTTTGTTTCAAAACTTAAGTATGAGCTTCATATGGCAAAGTTGGATCTTGCCATTGCTGCAGAATTTAATGAAGCTCAGCTTAACAAACTTGACACCAAGGAACAGGATCTGAGTGATTGTCTAAGATAGATGAACAGGTTGCTCRATGCTCAGAGTACTCTAAATATCCTCACCTCTTAAACTGGTAATTCTCAGAGATTTGGACTAGGGTATTCTGGATCTAGTTCCCAACAACCACATAGGTTTGGCAGAGATGGTGCTTGGATATTTGAATTCAAGAGAGCTAAGTACGTGTTTGCAAAAGACATGCACGTTTGCACCTATTGTGGTAAGAATGGACATATGATTGATTCTTGCTGGACTAAGTAAAAACATGATAAAAGAAATTAGTCACATGTCCAAAATGTTCTGAGTCTAAAAGGTCACATACAAAATAGGTCCAAAAAGAAGAAACATGATAAAACAAAAGGGACCAATGTGAAACAAATCTGGGTTAGAAAGGGCAGAGCCAAACCAGTTCCTAAGAATAAGGAACCCAAGAAAATCTGGGTTCCTAAAACTAAACCTTGATTTATTTGTGCAGGTTAGAGTGAAAGGAAAGGCATATTGGTATTTGGACAGTAGTTGCTTAAGACACATGTTCGGTAAGAAAAGTCAATTTCTTTCACTCGTAGCCTATGAAGGAGGAAGTGTCACCTTTGGGGATAATAGCAAAGGTATAGGCAAGGTTGGTAAGACACTTTCTCAATCAATTGATAATGTTTATTTTGTTGAAGGTTTGAAACATAACATCTTGAGTATTTCTCAACCGTGTGACAAAGGAAACCATGTTGAATTTGAAACTGTAGACACCTAAATGTGTCTCCCCAAATGAGTAACCGATGATGAAACAYATCACGTTTCGTGATCGATTTGTTTCTAAAAGACGCATTTGAACTCGTGA
>SNQN01001014.1:70563-87435 GCA_008642245.1 Bassia scoparia
CAGCCACTCACACCCCACCACCGTATTAGCCCAGCGCCCACCAAAACTCAGGCTGCACCTACAACCTACATCTTTACCCACTTACACCCACGACCTCCCACCCATAGACCAACACACGTAGCCCTTAACCACCGTCACCACCACCTGAAAATCAAACTCCAACCACTCGAAACCAAGCCCTAACCACCACATGAAATCAAACCACCAGATGAAACAAAGCCAAACTGCCGAAATCTAGGATTTCTCTCTGTTGATGTTGGAAATGGAGTGTGATGGAGGGTGGTAGTGGGGATGGAGGTGTGGTTGAGGAAGAAGAAGGGTGAAATAAAGGTGAGGTTGAGCTTCGGTGGTTGGTCAACATCSGAAACACCCTTTGGCGATGGTCAAACACCCTTTGGCGGTGGTCAAACACCATTTCGCAGTGGTCAACAAATAAAAGGGGATTCGTGGCTATTGTGGACAAWTTTTTTTTTAATGATGATAGTTATTCGAAAATGTCGCCTTTTTAGTGGGAGTTGTGGACAAATTTTCCTTTTCTTAGTTATTTTTTCCTCATACAAATGAAATTGAATGATGATTGATTGTTTGCTATTAAATAATGATGTAAATGAATAACACGAAAACGTAGAAGTCATGGGTTATTGCCTGATACTATTAGATTAACTTGATGACTTTAATAATAGTAGCAATTTTTTTTCAATTTTCTTTTAATATAATTTCTGTTAATTTGACATATAAATATTTTGTTTATGAATAATATTTTTTTTGTTAATTGGACATATTAAATTCAATCATAGTGGTCGTGATGATTGAATAATTGTTTGGCCATGATGATTGAATAATCGTTTCCGTGATGATTGAATAACGCTTCCTACTGAGTTGACTATAATATGGCTAAAAAATATAATATAATATATAGTTGCGTTATATATCAATTTGTATTATTCCTTATAATTACATTTTTTTAATTACATATATTTTAAATAAAAATTACAATTTTCAATAGCTACTTTACCAAACACTCATACTTTAAATCACTACTCTGGAAATCAATCTTCAATAGCTACTAATTGASAGCTCACAGCTAGCACTATAGTTGACAGCTATCTCTACAGCTAACAGCTACATCTACAGCTACTTTTTCCAAACATGCCCTTCTTAAACTCACATCTCTCTCCTCACTTCCACCTTTCTATCTTCTCACTACTCTACCTTCTATCCTCTCTCATCGTCATTCGTCGATTCAATTTCACCATGGGTTGTTCGTCGTCGACTCAGTCCAACCACGACATTGTTCGTCGTCGTCAACTCAACCCCACCACTATGCTGTCGTCATCATCGTCGGCGGTTCTCTAAGGTTTGATTCGATTTGAGTTTTTGTTTGTTTGGGGGTTTTTAATTTGTTATTCATTTTCTTTTTCCAAATTTCATTTTTTTCTTCATTTCTTTGTATCACAGTTTYGATTTGATTTTTCTTTGTTTTTGTTTAAACCTAGACTTTTACTTCTCTCTGCACCACCTTGCCACCATACTTCCTCGTTGCAGTACCGTCGGCCTTATCGTTGCTGCACCGACGGCCTCCTAATTTACAAATCAAGTTTTTTTTCATATTTTATATTTTGTTTTTCATTTTTTATTTTGAATGGTCGTGATTATTATTTTTTTAAGATTTCGAAATTCATTTTTTTAATACATCAAGTAGTCCAAATTGTGGGTATTCAGATCTAAGTTTTTTTTWAAAAAAAATTACAGTTTAAAATTGGGGTTTCAAAACATTCTATTTTTTWTCTTATTTTAAACTTTTGTTTTTAATTTCGTTGACTGATTTTGAGTTGTGTTTATTTTTTTTATTTTTTTTGTTTTTTTTAATCTTCTTTGATGATTTTCCTAGGAATTGTTTTAGTTCTTCATATTTCTGGGTTAGTATAGTTGAAGTTCATCCTTGCATTTATGAATGATTACGCGATACGGATATGAGTTTTTTTTGTTAAATCTGATTTTACAATTTATTTTTGTGTTTTATTGATGGGTTATTTGTAAAACTTGACTATGTTTGTATATAATTTTACATATAATTTTACTTGGCATGTTTGTAAGTACCTCTTATTGATTTACTTCTCGAGATTTTATGGTGTTATCTTTTATTTTTACATATAATTCCTTATTTTTTTTAACAATGAGGGTGAACTTTTTTTTTTCAATGAAGGAAGGAGCTTGATGATGGAAGCAAATTATATTGGGTTTTTTGTTGAACAAGGATATGATATTCTTTAGATAAAACTTGTATTWTTTAGTAGCTATAAATTAATGCTATTTTGTATTAGGAGTATGTTGATAAGTAGTGTAATACTTTTTTTTTGGAACAATAATGTAATAGTGTACAGTAAATGACTAAATAAGTGAGACTTTATAAAAATATACCAGCAAGCATTACTAGACAACTAATGTGCATCTGTATTATCTAGGTCCACTGACATGTTTTTGTTCAATATAAGAATTCGCAAAAAAACCGATCTCTTTTACCTAAGAGCCTGGCCTCCTAAAGACTGGTTGTTTTGCGGTCTCTTTGACCTTTTTCAATCGGTCTCTTTGGCTTTATTTATAGTAGTGCCTTCAGATGAAGAGGAAAACGATGTCAATGAGGTAGTCAACGAACTTGTCAACCCAACTAAAGTAAAAAGGAGCACCCGAAATCTGAATCCACTCTATAGGCATATCACTATCAAAGACTCGGACGATGCATTTGTGAACCCAATTACTCAAGTGCATTGGAAATTTCAGAAAAAAAAGAAAAAGTTCTAAGAAATCCCAGAAATTCTTAGTTTGTACATAAATAAAGTGTGATGTAAAGTGTAAGCTTTGAGTAAGTTTGGGGGAAAAGWTGTAAAAGTGAAAGTGAAAATTTTGGTGAGTTCATTAAGAGTGGAGTGTGTGTTCCATGTCATGCTTTGCTTAGGATTTTCCACCACATCCCAAATTGATGTCTTCCTACCTTTACCCAAGCCTTGACAATACAACCAAAAGTCCTCTTGATCCTAGGGAGTTGAGTCACAAAGGTGGAGGGGGTCGTGAGCCCTCAATCTAGCTGTGCATTGTGCTAGTGGGCGAGCTACATGAAATCTCTTCTTTATTAAGCCGTGACTAAGGCTTGGAGACACATCTTGGTTAGGAAGCTTGAGATTGGGGAGGTTTGCATTGGTGAGTAGCGAGTGATGATTAACCATGGAGTGAATAGGCCCTCAAATGCCGACTGTACGGGAGCCGAGGAGTCACCCGGCCGGACTGGGTCCGATCCCTCTTTTCTAGGGGGTACAATGATTTCTCCGAAAAAATGTTGCTGTGACAGGAATCAAGATAATAGAAAATAAATATCTTGACCTTCACTTCTTGAAATATTGAATTCTCTAATGAGAAATGTGTCAAGGCAGTTAGTGGACTATTTTTTTCTCTATTTTTTGCACACACCGTTGTGTGAATTCTTAACACAATACGAATTGGGGATTGAGTTTTTTTTCGAGTTCAAATTAATGAGTAGACCATAAAAGATGAATACAAGAAATGGGCATTCTCTCTCCTCGACTAAGGATCAAAATTTTCTAAGAGGCTACAACTACACTTGAACGTTAAATACTATCACCTTATCTATCGCCTTGATGTAAATCATTTCAATTAAATGATATCACCACAATCTAAAGTCAGAATATCGCATGATGTTGCACTCATATCTGGAATCGTTATTGATGATTGATATACGGTCGCGATCGATACCTCATTTGAAGGTCGTACGCCCCACCAGCACCAAGAAGCTATGATTACCGGCCGGCCCCGTTGTGGTGGTCCTTCCACGATATCCGACGCGACCCAGATTTCGATCTGGTATCTGATGGCAGCATGCGGTCTCCATAACTGTGTGTTGTCTGTGGGGGATATCAGTCGACTAGTGTCAAGTCGTCGGTCGTCTCGTTCGTCTTCCTTGTTGCTTAACATATCCCCACATTCCATCCATTAAGTACTTGTACCAACTTATACTCCATCGGTTCATTCGGAAGACAAATGTTACGTGTCATTTTGATCGAAAGTTCCCCAAATTGCCTGGAGACAACATTAACAAAACGATCCACTCACTCCGCGTTGAGGTGGAATTACTTCACATTAGATTTCAGAGTCATGTAATATAAACATTTAGTGTCATATATATGCCAGACATCCCAGGGCTCCTTCTCAACACGACATTCTCCGATGACATTTCACAGACATTATCACATCCGTGGGTCGCTTGACCTCTCTTTCAACATGCACTAATATGTGATCGACTTTAGCTTAAATCAATGTTCTTGTTGAATTTGGGATTCTTGTATTTGTTTCTGAGGCTCTTTTCGACTAGTCTTCGGGTGTTTGTTCGTTGTCGTAGTGAGCGAATAGTCGAATTTGTGGGTTTGTTTTGTTGTGTCCGCTAAGATCGTTCTCATTCATTGACGTTTGCATTGGAGGCTGATAAATTAGCCTTGAAAAGTTCAAGCATTCGTAAGAGTGTTCTATAACATACGGTGTTTTTGAAAGATTCTTGTAATGAGATATTGGTGCTTTTGTCGTTTATTAAACGAGACTAAAAAATCGTTATGGTCTGAGTAGATTGAGGTAATATGGATATTAGCGCTATGTGATAGAACACACTCGAAATTGAAGAATATTATGCTTAGCTTGTTTGTACCAATTGTATCCGTACATATATGATTTTTTTGTGTACAAGTATGAGGTTAGTGTACTTATGTGTATTACGAATACTTTTCATTTGGGTGTTAATTAAGAGATCACGCGAGAAAGGGAGCAACTTGCAAAATGGTTGCTATCGAAAGTCATATATAAGAACTAATTCTGCGACAAAATTGAGTTTTTGGTTCGCGCGATTCGAAAGTTCAACCAAACCGATAGTGATAAGTGGCAGCTGGGTGAAGTGTCGGCCGGTGTGTAAACTGATCACACAACATAGATCGGGCGACATCACACAATATTAGATACTAGTTTGAGCTCGGCGGATGCAAAGTATGAGGGTTATTGTTGGGCCAACACACCAAATAATGTGTTTCCAATGCGTGTCGAACTGGCTACCAAGAGCTTTGCAAAATGACATAATTGTAGGCCTGATGATTGGTTTGTTGGTTTTTGTTGGCACCTGAACTCCGAGCTAAGATACCCGGAGAGTCGAGGTAAAGGCTCGTGTTTGGTCGGTTAGAGGCCGTTTAACTGAATAAACGCTGTGATGTTTATTCTACGTTATGGAGAGGGAGTTTGATTTTATGCGGATAGTAACATCGAGTTTTCCCTATTTTGCTGATCTTTGTTCGTCTTCTGAAGTTTTTAACAGTGAACTGAAACAGATGGCGAATGAACCTGGACCTAAAACCTCGGTTGGGAAATGAGAAGGATCGTGATCAACGCGTATGGTTTTTTTATCATGCGATCTGTGAACGCGCCACCGGGATCAATCACACCTGTACGGTTATGACCCCGGCCGCTACTTTCCCAGAAAAGGTTGACGCGAATGTAACAAGCATATCCTGCTATCATTTTGTTCTTGGACTGCTAGAATACGTTGGAACACTCCAGCTCTTACACTCTTGCAAACAAAGCTTACTTTCACACTGAGCCGTCACTAGTTGTAGGCTCGCCGGTAGAGGGACGGACCATAAGAAATCTGTGCGGATCAGAAGCGGTGCAAAGTAAGTCATCTCATCGCACGCGTACAGATTTCGACTATAAGGATAATCGAGAACGTCGTAATTTTAGACAAGACAGTTGGGATAGTCGTTGGATTGAGTAGTTGGGAGTAGTGTTTTCTACCGGTATGGTCAGCAGCTCAGAACTAGCGTTACTGTCGGTCGTGACATACAGGCTGGAAATCTATATATATGGAAGCGGGTCTGTCGTGGTTATCACAATTCCCGAGCAACTTCTTGCCAGTAGGATAGATAGGTTACAGTAACCTTGCACAAGCTATTTTTTGTTTCTCGTATCTGAATTGGCCATATTTTCGTGACTCTTTGCACTTTTCCTTCGTTGTTTTTTACTTTCTGTTCTTAAATTCTACCTTTTCTTTCAATAACATATTCTGTCTCTAATTCCAGTTCTCATTTTTCCTTTTTTCTCATTTTTCGGTTTGTTTATTCAGGTATGCGTAACTGTGCATTCTTATAGACGCCACACGACTCGCATGCATGATGTTTTTTTTGATGAGTCGTAGCTGTTCGGATAAATGATTGCGATATGTAACTTATTAACTTGTTGTAAATCAGCGATGATTTCCGCGTGGCTGTTGTGATTATTGGAGATCTTCATTTCGTGTCATTGCATTCCTATTTTTTACATTGGCTCTATTTTATTATGGCGAATATCCATTTGATTTAGATACTGCTGATCTATGTTGTGCACTGCCTCGATGCTTCATCGGATAGTCTACTCTCTAATTTTTCTGAATTAACAAATTTGTCACCACAGCTGCGCGATTCTCGAAAAAGCAGTTTTCTTTGTGTTCACTCATGCATGGAGTTTGAACAGGCCGAGGTTGTGTTTGGCGTCATGAATTCAGGGATCTCCGTCCGAACGCAATTGACACCGAATCTACAAACGACTCGTAAATCAAACCCTCCGATCTGCAACGAAAACGAGGAAAAACCGAGGCACAAGCCTGATCCGTCAGGCGTTCAAATTTCCTCTTGAAGAAATGTAGAGCAGCGCGTTCAACCTCAGTCGGCTCCCTAAACGTCGAACACACTAGTTCTTAGATGCCAACCTGGTGGCCGTCTCGGAGCTGCGAGTGAATGCTGACCGAACAGCAGCCTCACGAGAGTGATACGATTTTTTACATGATGCGTTGCCTCAATAAGACTTAGAGGGACTCTAGGTGGCGGATTTGGTTCACTGGTATACGCCCATCGGGGCTTCCGTCATCTCGTCTGCGGTCTCTGCTTCATCTGTTGTACGGAGGGATTATTATACTATCACTCGGCTAACGGTGCGGAACTGTACTCTGCCTCTCGCAACAAGCCTAACCCCCATGCACATAAAACCCCAGATGCCCAAAGCAAACTGGTTAGGCATTTCTTGTTTGAATGTTGGACATGGAGTGTGCTGGAGGTGGTATGGGGTGGAGGGTGTGGGTTGCGGAAGAGAAGGGTGAATAAAAAGGTGGGGTTGAGCTTCGGTGAGTTGGTCAACCATCGGAAATCCCTTTGGGCGATGGTCACGCTTTTGGCTGGTGGTCAGCACGAAGTTATTTCGTCGATACATCTTATAAGTTTTTATTCGTGTCGGCAGTGGTGACGTAGAATACTGTAAAGGGTTGATCGCTCGGCTTTGCGTTGGTGTACACATGGAATCTATCTTGGTTATAAAGATGGATGGTGGGGATATGTATCTTTTTGTATGCCTGAATATGTTTTTGCGTGCGTTCCTGTACTTACAAGTGGGAGTGTTGTGTGCAGCTAATGTGTTTTACTCTTGTTTCATAGTGAATTACGTGTTTTTCATGTAGTCATAGTCGCAAACGTGAATTGGCCGAGTGGCCGAGTTGATTTTAGATTTGTTACTAAGTTGTAATTATATCTATGTCTTAGAGGAGGTGATGGTTTTAAGATAAACAGAAGGCACAGACGTTGATAGAAACGCCAGGCAAATGTGTTTGCATTGTATCCGCCTTAGATACTCACGTTGAGTATATGTTGGGGTAATTGACCGTGTAATGGATTTTCAATTATAGTAGACTTTTTTGAGTTTCAAATTTTTTTAACTATAATTTTGTTAAGTTTGACATATCTGAAACTCGTATGATGTTTTTGAAATAATCATTCAGTTATGTTAGTTTTTCGTTATCGGTCTAGTTGGACGCGCATATTAATGAGCGATAATACCAGGGTGGTGTTCGTGATTTTGACTTCCGGCATCTTAGAGGATGCTGACAATTTTGCTTTGGTCAATGAAATTGATCTGAGTACATTGAAGGTCGTCGTAGTTTCCACTGTAGGAGTTACGATTGAAAATCATGCTGTGAAGTCCGTACTGGTAGAGAAAACAAGTTTGTGGCGATTCTTAGTGTTAGAATCTTATTCAGTGGGAGAATATAATGCATAATACACTCCAAGATATCCTATCTGATACTGTTGCGTGAAATTCGGTAACTTGTGTGCTTTTGTCAGTTATTCTTTATCCTGATTATGACATTTTTTTCATTTACCTCTACTCTTAAGATGAATATTTTCGATAGTTTCAAATTACGTATTGTCCTTACATGTCGACGATTGGACATAGCTTTTTTAATCACTTTACCTTTTTGGAGCCGGCCAGGATCATTGCCGAACGACTTTTGTTCGCTGCGAGACCATATCTGTTCCATAAATGTACCTTAAATGACGTGTTATTTAGCGTAGGCGAATTATGTATAAACCTGTGGTACCGAGTCCATTAAGTACCGCCATTCTTAAAGTATCCTCTCAGCAGATCTTATCGGTATTTCTCTCGCTAATGCATATGAGATGGCTGTCTGTATTAGCGTAATCAGTGTCGTTTATCTCTCATCTCATCACGCACGTACTTTGTGTCTTCCTACTATTACCTTCTAAGTCTGTTCTTCCTCCAAGCTTGTATTAACTCGCTTTAATTTCAACCAATGGGTTGTTCGTGTCGATCGTCCAACACGAATTGTCGTTCCGTGTAACGTACTTGACAGCCACAATTATGCCTTCTTTTCCGTATCATTGTGGGGTTCCCTTTTTTGCGTATGGCTTTGCTAGATTCGATGTATGTGAGGTTTTTGATTTGTTTAGAGGGGTGGTCTTGTTAATTTGCTATTGTTATTCTCTGCTGCCCATTTTCTTTTTCCAATTCATTTTTTTCTTCATTTTCTTTGTATCACATGAGGTTTGGATTTTGTATATTATGTGTGAGTTTGTGATTGTTTAAAATTATTCGTTAGCATTTATTTCTATTTCTTTAATTTTAGCTGCAAAACTGCAGCCTACTTCGTAATTCTGTATTTGTATTGGACTTTCATGGATGCCATTGCAGTCGTCGGCTCATGGTTCAAAGATGTGATATGCGGTCGCTGAGAGTTTTGCTTGTCAGGTGTTCGTCCTTCTCTCTGAAGCTTAGGTAATAGTAACTGTCTTGTGTACATTTCTATAATCTTGGTAAGCTCGGGGGACTGACTTAGATTTTAACAAATGAAGCGATATTTTTGTTTCTGATTCCTTGTTGTATATTGTTTTTTCGTATTTTCTTGAAAATGGTTTCTGCTGTATATCACTACTTCTTATTTTAGATTTCGAAATTCATTTTTTTAATAACTAAGTAATGCGAATTGGTGGGTATTCCAGATCTAAGTTTTTTTTTCTAAAGCAAATTAGCCACGTTTAAAAATTGGTGTTTTTCAAGATGACACACATTATGCACCTATCTTGTTTATCTTATTTTATGTAGGATTTTGATTTGTGAATGTTTTGCGTGGTGAATTGAATCTTGAGTTGTGTTTTTGATTATTTGTATTTGTTGCGTTTATATATTTTGTGTTTGTGTATTTGTGGTTGTAAACTTTTCTCTTCGTATGCAGATGAATTTTCCTAAAGGATGGTTTAAGTATGATATACAAATGATTTTCTGAGACATTGTATAAGTTGGACATGTTTCTTCCTTGCTTTAATGAATGCTTAACGCTGATACGGATATGAGTCTTTTTTTTTAAAATCTGTTTTACAATTTATTTTTGTGTTTTTATTGATGGGTTATTTGTCAACTTGACTATGTTTGTATATTTTACAATATTTACCTTGGCATGTTTGTAAAGTACCTTTCTAGGTAGTGTATTTTATTACTTCTCCGGTAAAAGTCCGAAGACTTATATGTTCGAGGGTGTATTATTTTTGGTAATGTTGGATTTTCACAGTATTTAAGTAATTTTAATTGTGTATATTTTTTTTTAATCTTAGACGAGATGAGGAATTATCTTTTTTTAATGAGGATGATGTTGGTAGTTTGGTGGGAGGAGAGACATTTGTGATAATTGGGGGTTTTTATTATGTGTGAAATCAGGCGCTCCAGGATACTGCAATAAACTCCAGTCCAATAGCGTGCTTATATAAATACTTGTATTTTTAGTAGTTATAATATTGGAATGCTATTTTGTATTAGGATATGTTGATAAGGCACGTCTTAGGTATGATTGTTTCATTTTCTTGTTGGAACTGAGGTAGACTTAAATGTTATAGTGGTATAGTCAAATAATGGCTAATAGTGGGGCTTTTATAAATATAATAAGTTAGTGTTTCTTGGGCTCTCTAAAATGTGGCTGTTGGTTATCATAGTGGGGAAGGGCTGGATTTACGGTTTTTGTCTATGTTTATGGGTATAATAACCATAAAACACCACTAATAATTCAAATGATAAGAAAGTAAAATATATATGGTAGACTCATATTTTAGGTCCTGTTAATATTTCAGTATCAATAAAATGATATGATTTCATATCAACTTAAGAACTTCAGACAACCGAGATTCTCTACTTAAAACATATATGCGAAACTATATGGATCCTTCATCATTATAAAGGTACTTGTTGATAGTTTGGATGAGTATTCATATTGACCTGTTAAAAATGTGTTCTGCATAGTATGTAAATGAATTTATTTATTAGTCGTCCCAAACTGTCAACGTACAAGCTGAGTCAAATAGAGGCAATGATACAATTGAAGGTGTACCGACTTGTACAACAACTACAGAATAATTGTCAAGCGGGAGCCCAACTAGAAATATTTGACATATTCTCTTTCAATTAAAGGATCATAAAATATATCAAGAATATAGGATAACCAGATGAATTTGTGGAACCCAATGTCTCATACTGTTTTTAGAACAAGTGTATATTCGGTATATTTTTTTAGATAACAACTCAAGACGTACTGTCACTAGATCTTTACTTCTAAAAGCACACTCGGCAAAAGACTAATTCTTTCAGAATGTAATTGATCACACCGTAATAATGAAACGAAAAGTTGTGTGTGAATCGCTGGAAAGAGCTATAGATAAGGCTAATAATGTTTTTGATTCTTTTTTTTTGTTGTTTTTTTTTTGTGTTCTACTTCTACTCTTGGGGGAGTTGGTTAATGTTTTGCTACTGGTGGTCTCCTTCTGTGCTCTTATACTTGTGTATATTTTTTACTAATTCTAGGTTTTGTGGTGGGGTGACAATAGAGTGGATTGTAGCTATATCGATGGAGATAGAGTCTCAATCTACACGAGTGGGATGCTTGTGTGTGTTCAGCTAATGAGTAGCTTCTTCTATAAGAGAACTCTCTGTCAAGTCAACGACAACTAGATATTTGTATATCTGAGTATTCGGTACTTTTATGGTCAGTGGTTCATGCGAATAATATACTAGAATACATGGATAATGATTCTCATCTTCGAGACTATTCCCTTTATATGAGGAGGGTTTATGGGTTCGTTGATACCGTTGGCTATGGGGTTCTCTGTCAGCGATGGAATCTGTAAATCTAGCTGTGATTGTGCTAAGTGGAGCGATACGAGTCTTCTACATTAGAATGGGACCATTTATAAGTTACGACGTTGAAGTTCTCAAAAGTAGCATTTGGCAGCATAATCAGTCTTGTCGTTAGTACTATTCTGGAAGCCTTGAGAGTGGTTGAGGTGTGAGCTACTGTATTTTTCGCACATCTGGGTTGGGCAGCTAAGGTAAGTGAGTTGATTCTAATAAAATGGTCCACCAGATGGGCAGTAATATGAGCGGCCTTGACATCATGCGAGGTAATGGTTAAGGGAAGATTCATGCTGTGTCAATTCTATGGCTCGTCACAGAGTGAGTAGTAAATAGAGAGAACTAGTGAATGTTTGTCACGCAGCACCTTATAAATGATACTTCTTTTTCCTAGGTTTGTGATACCCTTAGGTTTTGACTCAGAATTTTTGCTACGAATTGCTTCGTGTATCATTGCTTATAATAATGTGTTAGCAAAAATATGAGATTTAGTGATATTTTGTGCTCAGTATAACTCTCAGAGTCAGTAACTACAAACTGACTGAATATGTTTGGCCATTAATACCAATAAACCCTGCATTTTTGTCTATTCTCTAATTGACTCTGAATTTTACAAACACATGCACAGTTTTAGACCTTCATGATTAGACTTGACTACACATGTTAGTTATTATTTATTTTTTTGAAACAAAAACCATTCAGCACCCAACTCCTCACATAACCGTACACCACCACATCTACCATCAATTATCATCTACCACAACCATGAGACTTTTTTGGTACCCACTCGCAGCAATCAATGTTAGCTCATATCCCGCTTGCCCTTAATCTCGAGTAATACAGGGCGAAAAAGCGACTCAATTGCACTCGGACTTAAGTGTGACTAGTTGGTTAGGGATCGGTAGGGTGAGTAGTTGTCAAACACCCTCCTTTAGCAAATCTCGCACCTAAAGCGCCAACCCTTTTCGACTACGATCTGGTCCAAATCGGAGTCTCAACAGACAGCATTTAAGACATCATTTGCACACTCTATAACTAACTTTTACAGCAATCTCAAATGATTTTTTGTCTGAGGATATTGTCTGGTAACATAAATAACATGCCATGGAAACACTTTTGTTGTAGATATATCTCTATGTCGGAGATTCGAGATTAGGTATGTGAGTTTTAGAAATGGTGTTGGTCGAATGAAAAAAGTCGTGGTCAAAGTGGCCTAATTGCGTGTTCGAGTTTGTCGTGTTGTCTTTGTTTATTGGTCGGGTGCGAAGTTGTAGAAGAAAAAATGACGATATTTGTCGGTTTTGTGGTATTGCAAGGTTTTATTAAGATTGTTGTGTGTGAATTGTGGTGTGGTTGAATTGGGTTCTGTATTTGTGCGTCGAAGGTGGTATGAGTGGTTGCAAGGTGGGTGCGAGTTGATGTGTGTGAAAGTGCAGGGGTAGCTGGTACGTGGTTGCTTAGCGATCGAGATGTTTTTTATATGGTGAATGTTTTTGTTGCAGTGGCTGAGAGCTTGCATACGTGTTGTGATGGCCTGGCAGATTGTTTCACATTGGTGGTGTAACTGTTGGGCTGGTCTCGACAGGTGTGAGGTTGTATGTTTGGATAGGCATTCGCTCTGTTATGTTGGGAGTGTGTGGGGGCAGGCTGTGGTTGAGCTTCCGGGGAATATATGGTGGTGTTCGTGTAGTGCTTAATGGTTGTTATTTTGTTGTTGTATTTTTTGTCCACTTTTAAAAAATTAAACATTATTGCGCATCAATATCACTCCATCGCATACTAAATTTTCTCTAGACAGTATATTGTTTATACAATAGTTCATTATCATCCAATCTCATCCTATGACGGTGCTCTAATCAAATTCGATTACATTTGTGTTCCTATTATTGTCTTTACCTATGCTCTTCCAATTCTTCTTCAATCTATCTTGAAAAAACAATACAAAACAAGAAGAAAGAATGTGCGTAAGGCCATTCTTAAGCTATTCGAACTGTTGTCCTCCACCCTTTCTGCTGATTGAAGATTGATAGGCTTCTAAATTGATCTCAAAATAGTCGTAACTAACATTTCTGTCATACAGAGCGGTCGCAAGCGCATGAAATGTTCTCAAATGCGCTGTGACATCCATGATTGATTTGGTATCAACACAAAATTTTTTCCTGGGGAACAACGTCTGGAATAGGTGAGTGTATCAATGATATGCGAGCATCGGATGAGATTCGTAGGTAGCACACGAAACGTCATTGATCTAAGACCAAGCTTCTATACAAATTACTAGTTCGATGCTGGTGCATCACTCTGTACGACTTAGGCGATTAAGAAAGAGACGCGATCGTTGTAAGTACGGTCTCGTCTACCAAAATTGCGCCATTCGGGTTATAAAATATACGCAACAGAGTTTTTCAGATAAGCGGCGGTATCAACAACTCCGTCTTCTTGTAGAACCTTCTGCCAAAGATCATAGGGCCAGGCATAAGCCAGGTTAGTTGGCTCAACCCAATGCTGAGATTAGTGTGTTTTGTAACGGGACTAGCACAAGTGTTGAAAAGGCGAAACCATATATGAGTTGAGAAGTGAAATATTCTCGTAGGTCATCTCTAACTATGCATTGGTTGACTTGGTGTTGTTGTTTAGCTGTTAATTCTCCCTGTGATATTCCTTATAGGTTCGATGCACGAAACTCTCATCGCTAACAGATAACGTGGATTGTTGTTAATATATACTCTTATTCGCGTGAGGGCTATTTGGTAGCGGAAGTAATTACTGCTGCTGACTATTATGTTATCTTAATTTCCCTGACTTCTACTCGAGATGTTGTCTTAGTTTATTTTTGATCTGTTATGAATATTGTCACTATGATATAAATTGACAATATTCAGTCAGATTTAATAGGTACTTTTTATTATCTTATAATTGTTTAGTTATTATTTCGTAAAATTAAAGTCTCATAGTGGAATTCTCTTAATTTCCTGTTTGCCACAATTAACTTCAAGCATTTTAGATATTGGTGTATAGATTTAATTAATTATTTGTTTTTCGAGGTTTAAATAATGTTAGAGTATGTTAGTAGTTCAATTCAGCTCACTCATATGTCTATTATTTCGTTTATGTGTTTCATGTTAGTAAGTGTTGGAGTGTTTCGAGATGTCCGTGTTGTCGTTGAGTTCCTAACGAATGTGTTTTGTCATGTGGGAGGACCAAAATGCAATCTTTTTAAAGAGGAAAAAAAACAGAAAAAAAAAGCTGATTGATGAAATGTGGCAAGTTTTTTGCACAACATTACGATGTACAATGTGAAGTGAAATTCATGCATTAGTTTCTGTGGTATTCTGCTTGATGCGTGGTTGGTGGGTTTGATTGCAGGGATTGCAGTGGTGTTTTCGTTTTTGTCAAAAGAATGAAACAAAACAACAAAAACCAGGCCGACACAAAGCGGAAAAGCTAATGAGTAAGCAAGGGCAGTTACTCTTTAATTTGTATGTTCGTTTGCATATACGCAAAACCTTTGCGATTGTTAGTGTGATATTCAAAGACTTGTCACATAGTGAGGTAGGTGTCAGCTCATCTCTCCTCTCTTTGCATGTCAGAGTTTGTCTCATGATTTTTTATTTATCTTGTTGCCGTGACCTTCTGGTACAGTAATCATCCGGCTCTGTGTACTCAATTGTTCCATAAACTCACTACCTAGTATTTTAGCATCTGATTTAGCATTGTGCTTTTACTCGTTTAAAGTTGTCATATTAAAAAAATTTCAATGAGGTATGCCGATGAAGAAACGTGAATCCACCGTTATGGAAAAGTATGGCAGAGCACTAACTTGTACAGCCATTTAATCATCAGTGAATGTGAAGGATAGTAGTAGTAATATAAGCTATTTCACGATATAAGCGAATAATTTTCCGAGAGGCTGTGCAGTCAATGGTTGTCGCAAGAGAAGTTGATACAGGTTTAGGTAGATAGGAAAGCGAATTTTTGAGTAATACCCTGTTTACGTATAAGGGTAATAAATTAAATAGCGCTCACGTGCTAGATTTCAATTATGCTTGGTAACAAGTTTCAGGGTTGAAATTATTGTGGAGGACACTCCCTGTTCTTTATGTTTGCCAGCTGCAAAGTGTTCGATGATAGCACTTTGATTGTGATTTCAATTCGACTCTATCTATCCTTCTCAAGTCCATGTTGCTTTAAAGATTTTCAACAACTAATCGCCTACGAAAAATAGTCAAATTGCTACTGGCCTACGAGATTTGCGTAAGCCAGTCGTATCTCTGACCTCCATAATAATACCGCAATACAAAGTAAGTCGTTAGACCTGAAATTGAAAAATTGAGGATTCAGCCACTTGGCCTAAGTTCTAAAACGCTCAGCTTGCCAGCAAGCTGTTAAACTTCAGTGATATGGACACAATAAATTTAGATTGAATTTAAATTATAATATATACAACAGGCATCGACTATATTGATTCTCTCGTGGTAATTGTATGTTCCCTTATTATATTCCCTCATTTAACTACAATCGAATCAGATGCAATATTTAAAATATATTGAATGCGGTACACATCGAGAGATTGCAGAATGGTGAGTTACGTTCGTCGGATCTATTGAGTGCTGTAGAAATGGGTTTATCATTTGTAGTCGCTTTTTGTGTATGAATTTTATGCTGGGATGTTGCTCGTTGAGCACTGACTCTCTTTTTTTTGTGAAGATATTGTTGAACATACAGTTTGCTGTTTGAAATACTTATTTTTTAGTATTCTATTTTGAGCTTTTGACTCTTATATATGGTGTACTATATATAGCGAAGATATTACATCAGCGTAAGATAGTCCGCTAGACGAAGACGGTTTATCGACTGTGTTCGCACAAGAGTATCAGAAAGAGGAAAATTGAACGCTACATTATGAAGTTGAAGGACGTAAAAACAGTGGAGGACTAGTCCTTCTAAGTCTTGACGATCAAGTGGGAAAGTACAGTGGTCGGACTTCTTGATGCATGCACGACGATACCTTGCGGCGCGGACTATCACTTCTTTATACTCGCATAGGAGAGCAAGAGTCGCTAATATCAGGTCCACCAACACGTATAGAACGACTTTTATTTTGTTATGCGTCAAAATATATTACATAAGTTTAGATTAGGAAAAGCAGACCTTTATGGCTTGATTTTTATTCTATGCTAGTTATTTTCTGCTACATAACTGTAGCTCTTGTATACCGGAGTAGTTGCTATAAATCAGAGCTGACATCTACGACAATGTCTAGCATAATATACTCGCTCAAGTGTGTTGCAAATGCGAAGTATGACCCGGATTTGCCGATTTGTTGCCTCTAAT
>SNQN01001014.1:93584-109739 GCA_008642245.1 Bassia scoparia
AACTGTTAAGCCTTGCCTTATATTGGCATAAGAGGGAAGGATCATGTTTGGGTAGTGTAAAAGGTCTGGAGTAAGGGGAAAGGTAGAAGAGTGATGTATGCACACACTCCCGATCTAGCGGCCTTTACTCGGTCATTGCGAATCCATGTGTCAAAGACAACAACAACAATTTCCATTTTAACACAGTCATTCATTCTTGGTGGTGCTACATAAATAGATGCCATGGACTATTGGTTGTTTGCGACCATGTGTTTTTGATCGTTTTAAAGGGTTAGCAATTTGTCATGAAGATATCTTGACCCCTCGCGTGAGAGCAGGCAATTTGTCGTCTGTTTATGAATAAAAGTTATTTGGGATTTTTCCCCATTCCTGAGATTGCGTTTGTTATACCCCGGTTTAAAATTGCTTAACCCTGACTTTCTCGTTAGCTCATATGCCTAATGAGCTAACGTGTTAATTTGTGATTTTTTGACATTTGCCTATATTTTCTCTAGTTTGTTTCAACTTGAAGTTCTATCAAAATCGATACTTTTCTTTGTAATTCTCAATATTCTTATTTTTCTTCTCATCATCATATAAATATCACAATCACTCCGAAAATCACTAAATTCGACCTTATCTCTGCCTCAATTTCTTGCATTGAGTGGCCATCACGACTTTCAAATTTGACCATTTCCGTCGCGGCCATGTACGCGAGGTCGACACACGACAAGTTTTCTCCGGGAAGGCGTGAGAGTTCGGGGGTGGCTTAGGATGATAGGAGCAATGGTGGTGGTGAGAGAAACAAGCATTTCCGAAAAGTCTTCAATTCGTGATCGCCGCCGACGAGGGCCAACATGAGGAGCGCGACAGGTTACCCCACGGCAATTACTCAATCAGGCAACTCACTACATTCGCCAAGCTCTCCCATCTGCCAGCCAGTACAATTTGAGGCTACTCTTCTGAGATGTGTTTGGTACGCAATGCGGTGTGGGGCATGGGGAGGTTAATGAGGACTGCAATGGGTGAGGTGGTTGTTGTTTATTCTGTGGATATTCTTTTGGTCGGGAATTGCACGAATCGACAAGAATAGTTGCAATTCTCAGGGTGTAATTGGTAGAGTTCTTGAGAATGGAAGATACTTGAATTCGGTTCTGTTTTCGAAGTAGCGAATTGTAATAGGAACTATTGATATATGTTATGTATTTATAAGTATGATTGACGCAAATTAGCTTAATTTAAGTTGAACCGATTTCAGTAATTGGTGAGCATATTAGCATCTGAGTTTTGTTGTTTTGTGCTTGTTTTTTAGTTGTGTTTGTTTGTAGTGGTGGTGAATTGATACAAGTTATCCAATTCGATGTATTCCAGTCCTTGCTGTCCTGGGCTTTGCAGGGGATTAATTACTTATTATGTAAAAAAAAAGGAAGCGACGAAAAAGGAAGGCTTACAATTAAATTTGGTTGTTTGTGTTGTTCAATTGCTTAAGTTTGGGTTGATTCGTTGTTTTCAGATTTCCGAGATTTAAGAATACATTTTGAAAAATTGTCAAAACAGTTTGCAAATGGGAAGTGGCTAGATGTTTGATGAATGAAGAAGATAACAGAGTTGAAGTGGGCATGAAATTAAAAAGATTGAACACGTTAGTCATTAGGATAAGCTAAGGAGAGAACTCAGGTATAGATGGTTGAAAAATGGAGGTATATAGAGCAATAGCGAAGAGTCAGGTGTATTGTGGGAAATCCAGTTATTTGATTGCAAGCAGCAAGCATCACAGATTAAGTTGTGATTAAGATGTGCATCATGGTCAAATGTTGTTATCATATTATGCAATTTGCGTTAGAAGGTAGAATATATCTATACAAGCAGCAAATGACCGCCATCTAGAAGTGAAGATGGCCCAAATTACTTGCAACACCGTTTATGAATGACAACGTGCTAGGGACCTCGAATGATGAACGACAACCAAATGAATCTCAGATAAATCTGAGGAACCAATCGACAAGAATACTTGAGAGAAGCGAGATTCATAATGAGTGCATGTATGGAGAAAGTGATTGTGCTTTTGATTTTGATGTGTTGAGAGCTTTGAATTGTGAAGGTTTTGAGTTTGAATGCCTTTGAATTTGAATTCTTTAGATGAATGCAAAGAGTGAGAGTTGATGTGTTTTAAGAGAGAAGAGAAGGAAAACTTGCAGGAAGAGTTGAGAAGTTCATGAGGCGTGATGTGCAAATGAAGGGGGCCTTATTATAGAAGGGTGAAATCGGAAATAGAATTTTTGGCAACCATTGCCCATACTAGGCGGTATCAAATTGGGTGCAATGGCTAGTCGACCGGATTTGACGTGTTGCTTTGACTCAAGCGTGATGGCGATGGATAATGTAATATAATGTAGTGTTTTTATGAGATTATTATCTAATATATTACGATTGGTCGGATATTATAGCGATATGAGATTGTTTTACTCGAATAGGCGTATTTGAATAATTCGTAGATCTAGTCGTATAAAATGTTAACTTGATTTATCATCATAGATTGTATGTATTGATTATGGTGTTAGCCAATGTGATGGGTTATGGCTCCTGGAGCGTGTCGGCGAAACATTCGGGATGGCCGTTGCGATTTTGCTTTTTGCTCGGAATTCATAACTAATTTTAAACTCAAATAAGATGGAAGTAATCATAAACCTTGTAAAAAGTGAGTTGTTAATTTATGAATTTGAAATTGTTTTTATAAAGCTTATTATCGAAATTAATTAATGGTGAATTGATAGCAAAATGTTAGAAATTAGAAATCGAATCCTATAAATATTGAAAAAAGTTAAAATTATGTTGAAATAAACTTAATTTTAAGGGCTTGGTATAGAAACGGTCCGGTGTAGTGAGAGACTTGCTTTTAGGTTGGTTAGGGCCTGCTTCTCATTAGCCTGGTGTTGTAAGGGTGGCTTATCACGGTCGTCTTTGGCTAGGGACAATGGGTTAGACAGAAAGCGCGACTTGGATATTTGTAGAAGACGAAGTCGCATAAAAAATCAAGTAGTATGCAAATGTGTTAGTCCTTATGACGGGTTGTGTATTGCTGTTGCTTCTTGCTTACTGATGTATGGAACTGTCTGTGTGTATATTGCTTGTTGCTAAGGCTGCTTTCCATCTCTATTATGCTTTGTGTTCATAGGGAATTTTGGTGGGCGCTTTGCTGTTATCTGCTTACCTTTTCGTGGTTGTCTGACTTCATGGGGATTGTCAATGTAGATGTCTTTTGTAGGTTTTGCTCCATGTGAAGACGAACTTTTTTGTTTGCATGTGAGAGAAACCTATTTATATCGGTGTGGCAGTTTATCTTTGTCTTGTAGAGGCAGATCCTATGTGAGGAGCAAAATCTTTAGTCTTTTATAACGTTGTGAAAGAGACACATCTCTTTGATTTAAATTTCGTTTGCATTTAGAGAGCAAACCTTTTAGTTTAATTTCGTCTAGCTCTTGAGAGAGGGATGTTTTAGCTTTATTATGTCTTGGTGTTGTGAGAGAGCAACCTTTGCGTAATTTTGTTGGTGTTGCGAGAGAGCAACTTTAGTTGTTCCGTTTAGCTGTTGTGAGAGAGCAAAACTCTTGGTAATCGGAGAGAGCAGAACTTTCATTATGAGAGAGCCACCTTATCGTGAGAGACCACACCTCGTTTATATGCGAGGCAAACTTTATTGTGAAGGAGCACAACGTTTTTTCCCTCATCCTGCTTGAGTATCCGAATCGAGTTTATGCTCTCGGTAGTTCTTGGAATCTTCAATAACGATTTTCGGTGCCGTCCAAGATTCTAATCTCAGTGCTTATCCGGAGATGTTGCTCGTATCGTTTGCCGTGCTTTACTGGATCTGTTGCTTTATCCTTCTTCCCCTTCAAGAGACTTTTCCTTAATGTTGTATATGGCGATTTGCTGAAGTTATGCGGGAGGTGTGTGAGCTAGTGGGGATTTGATGTAGCGACAGGAATTTTTGATATTAATGAATTATTTCTTTGATTTTGTTCTTGACTTTTGCTCTGCTTTGGATTAGGTATTTTCCACCTTATGTATGGTTAATGAAGAGTGCGCTGGTGCTTTGAACTTGAGAAGCAAGGATTCCTGCTTTATAATATTTCTATGTTATATAACGATGGTCATGTCTAGAGGTAGCCCAGAATGGTGGTGTTAGGCTGTATGAAACAGTCTTGCTGCTAGAGCCTATGTATGTAGATGCATGACCCTTGTTGATTTGTAGATGCTGGACTGTAGTTAGACTAAGCTTGACTTTGTTGAGTGTGGAGATGCTAGCGACGGGATTGATCTTGTGCTTGGTTGCCGCCAATGCTGTGTACTGTAATTTGGCCACTTAAGGTGATCTAAGCTTTGGCGATTGGTGTTGTATAATGGCTCGTATGGAATCTAGTCTTGAGTTGACTGTTAGACTTGAACTGGTTTGTTCGATTTGTGAGTTTTGACTAATCTTGCGCATGCATGCATTGGCTTATGAGAAACGAGTCTACTTGCATTTTAGGACGTTGTGCTGTGAGATTTGAACTATCGGACTTCAAAGTTATACTCTAACTTTGACTAGTTGTAATGGCAGGGACTTATAATGCGTAAGATTTATAGAATGGAACTATATAATATTACTGGTGAGGAAGTCAATAACATTACGTAGGATTTTATGAAATGTATGGCAAGACTAGATCATTCTAGATTACATTTTAGGCTGAGCTCCGATGCATAGTCAAACATCGAACGTCGGTCTTGTAACTAGGATAAATAGACATTGTAGAGCTATTCATTAGTGCGTACTGGTGCCCGAATACGGCCTCCTTGTGTTGGTGAAGGTTTGCAGATGAACCTTTGCGGTGCTGAAGCTTTATCGTCTAAAGCCTTATGCGGTGTTGAGGATATTTGCACTTGTTGTAGTTGTAAGGGTCGGCAAGGCGTTGGCATAATGTTGCTGAATCTTCATTGATCGTCAATGCTTAGTGCTTCAGGAGTGATCGTGCAAATGTATGACTGCGTGTAGGTCTTCTCTTTCTCCTATGAGCCCCCCCCATTTTGATATGCGAGACACGATGTTGTTCAAGTCATGAACATGAGTTTTGTTGCTTATCAAAGAGCATGGTGATAATATGATCTCGACATAGGAAGCGCAAAGTACTTGATCTCGTGAAGTAGAATGTGCTTCAAATGTAGGAGCTTGTTTATTTTGTTGTATGCCCTAATGACTCCGAGGGTGGGGAAATAGTTGCATTTGCAGGGCAAGTAGGTTCCTTGTTAAGTTGTCATTTAACGAAGATGTACACTTAGTTTAAGAAACTTATGCCTGTTGCTCCTCGGGCAGAGAGCGTGTTGCTGAATGATAACCTTAGTCATCGTAGAAGCTCTCAACGAACTGTGACCTGCTTGTAGTTATTACTATGGTGTGCAAGACTATAGTGATGCTGCAGCCTCCACCTTATTGGACAGTTAACAGTGATGGTGCACATGGTTCTTCTTCAAATTTTGGTTGTGACATCATAGTGAACCTGAGTTTTTGGCCTCTTCGGAAAGGAACAAGGAATGAAGGACTTTTAGTTGATGCAAGCCCTCCGCACTTAGAAGTAGGTGTTTATGTTGTGCAAGCAGAACTACTAAGCAAAGCTCCACGCTGTTGGAGCTGACTATGTGCACTTTGACTACATGACCAAGATCTGATACATGATTGCATTAGGATAAGTAAGAGTCCTAAGAGGTTTGTATAAGGAAGGCTAGGGATTAAAAAAAAAAGACTCAATTTTTGGACTAGGGTGACAGATTGAGGGAATTGATGTGGTTGGCTAAGTATGTAGGTCATCTCCGCAACTATGTCAAATTTGACTAAAGATAAGTTTGCTTCAGCATCTAGAAAATCAAACCAACAAGATGATGAAAATGACCTCTTTGTATTTTATTTAATTTGTCGAACCTGAGAAGAGGCTCAACGTATCCAGTGGAATCAGACCGATCGTAGTTCGTGAGGTCGTGTGTGAGTGATGCTACATTTGCTAGATAAATTGTGGTGTTGTACCGTTCCCATGCGGTGATATTGCAATACTTTGATGGATCATTTTAGAGACTCTTCTTAATCGGAGGATCAGCTGTAGGACCGACTTAAGTGATTAGGCCTCTAGTGCAGAGGCAATCAAATGCTTGGGTATAGGACATTCCAACGGTGTGAATTGGCATTTAGAGCGTTGCCGCGAGGGGTGCGGTTGCTCATACATTGACATTCGACACATGGCATTGATGAGTTGGTTGTGTCGTTCTTTTGGCGGCCACTGATTGTTTTTGCTTTTTTTAGGAGATCACCCTCAATCTCGATGCCAATGCGATAGACCGTTGTAAAGGTGTTAGGTCAAGTAAGAGAGGTGATTGTACTTAGGAGATAAATTCTTGATGAATATTTTCAACGAATTCTTTTTCTTCAGGAGGATGATCATTTGGGCTTCTTTCTTCCATCGTGTAAGGTAGGTGTGAGTCCTCTTTATTCCTTGCTTGAGGATTTCAAGTTCCCTAGTAGGTAAAACTTGAATGTTGCTTTTAATTCGCATCATAAACGCTCGACTTTGTCATCCCAGTGGCTATATCCTTGTCGGGTGTAGAGAGAAGACCATTTTTGGCATACATTTGGAGCACACATGAGGAACAACTTAGGGAAAGAGAACCTTGATCTTGATTTAACATTATGGCAACAATCCTTTGATATGAAAGCTAGGAACATCAGTTGGCTTGAATTCAGGGAAGGTTTATTGTAGAAACTTTTCGGGATTTTAGCTTGAAATGTCTTCGAGTCAGGCATCCCAAAGTAGGCGTTCGTATTGGTTTCTTTCAAGATTATCTTTTCGAGGTTTTTAGGGAACTGGATGATTATATTACATCAAGGCGAACTATTGTTAGTATCATGGTGGCAGCATTTGGGCCATGGGCGTTGCTTTGTCACCCATGTGGGGCTGAGGGACTGGAGGACTAGACTTGGAGTGCTGAACGATCTTTTTGTGCAGAAATAGGAATTAGTAGACTGTGCTTGTGACCTTTGAAGTTGCAATGTAGATGACTCTATCTGCGAGAGTGTATGAGACTCGATTTTGGAAACAAGCATGTCTTGGTTCTTGACTAGACTCAATGCATGGCTAATAGTATCATCCTTGCCTATACATTGACTCAAAAATGCATGAAGCAAATTCGCTTTCGCCTTTTTTCTATTTTTTATTCATTCCCTATACTTTTTGTCCAATTTTTTTAAAATTTTTTATATTTTTTTTATTTTATTAAGGCGATCGAGTTTTGGCGTCGGTTATTTGGGTGTGATGGAAAAAAAGTAAAGCCTAAAAATTGTTACAACTTTGATTACGACAATATCGGAATGATTGCTATGTATTGAGACTTGTTAACGACTTGTACATGACTCGTTTGTTTTTCGTATCTAAGCTAAGGTCTTTGGTTAGTAAAAACACATAGCAGTTGTCAGCAAGACATGATCTGTAATGCAAAATGAAAAGAAACAATCCCTCACCTAGAGTCTGTTGTTCGTTTTCGAACTAGTCGATACGGGTGTCCAAGCGGTCCATGTATGGTTTAGAACGGTCTATAACGACTCCAGCCGCTGTGATGTTCAGAGGTAAACATACGTTGTAGGGCACCAACCCGTACATGATGGGAGGGGCAAAGCTTAGAGGTTCGTTCATAGAGTGTGCGAAAGGTGCAAATTTAACGCGAGCCACTCAGTCTTGTCTAAGTGTGAACACACTTAAGACGTTAGACGTGATGAATTTGCATGACATTTAAGTATTCGTCCACATCACAATGTATATTTAAGTGAACTCCCAGTGAAGTCGCCAAAAACTGTATGGGCGCTCGGGCGTCACGGCCCGGACTGGGTTCGGTCTCTCGGCGGGGTACAATTAGTTGATGATTCGGATTTTGCTAGAATTAATTCTTGCTTTTCCATATGATGAGTATGCAGGAGTTGTATTTTATTACTGTAGAACGAGAGAGGAAGTCGCCACCGAGACTTCTTCTTGGGAAGCTGCTGAACCCATTTTAAACCATGCAAGCATCCGACAAGAATTAAAGTTGTGCATAAGATTGATTTTATTCATGTAAATAGTTCTATAACAATATTAATGTCAATTTGCATAGAAAGTCGAATTTCTAAGCAAGCAAAAAGGTTTTAGAGATTGAGACATGGGCCAAACTTCACTTGACAAGGTTCTAATGATAGGAACGAATGCTGGGCCCGCGAACTGGTTATAGAAAGGACAACCAAAGTGACTCAAACAAGAGAACCGAAAATCGACAGAATTTGAGATAAGCGAGAGTTCATAGAGTGATTAGGATGTGTCGTTGTTTTTGAATGTGTGTGAGTGTTAACATGCTTTGGATTGTGTTTTTGAATGCTTTTGATTTTGAACGTTTGAATTTGCAGCAAGAGTGAGAGCTTTATGTGTTTAGAAGAGAAGGGAAAGAACATTGAGGAGAGAGCGAGGTTAGGAGTCCAATGAGGTGTGATGGTGGCAAACTGAAGGCCGAGGACTAATATTTATGCAAGGGTCGAATGGTACATTGGTATTTTGAACGCAATGTAGCTCAAATGGGCGCAGAGCGAATATGACCTTTTTGGCCGATTTTTTTTGTCGAATGCCGGTGATGGATGGTGATATCATATAATAATACGTGATTTTATACGATTATTATCTGATATTAATGCGATGTGTCCTGATATTATGGGATTTCGAGATTGTTTTACTCCGAATAGGAGATGTAGTGAAATAATTGATATAATCGTATAAAATAATATACAGATTTTAATACGATAATAGTTGATTATATGCGATTATGGTGATACAGGTGATCGAGATTTCAGGTTCCTCGGGCCGCTGTCTCGCGGCGAACATCCCGGAGATTGACCCTTGATCAATTTGCGTTTTGCTTCGAAATTCATAATACTTTTACACAACCAATATTATGGAAATGATCTTCGTAAAATCCTTGTAATAAACTATCGTGTGTTAAATTTCATGAATTTTGGAATTGTTTCATAATTTCAATTATTATCAAAATTAATTAAATTGTTGAAATTCGAAAATTGCCAAAAATGCTTAGAAAAATTCCGAAAATTCTAGAAAAATGTTTAAAAATAAGTTAAAATTATATTGAAATTAAAACTTACTTTTAAGGKTGCTTTGGGTACAAAAACGTGCTCGGTGTAGTGAAAACTTGCCTTTTTAGGGTTTGTTAGGGCCCTAGTTCTCTCTCAATTCATCTTTTGTGTTGCAAGGGGTGTCTTATCATCRAACGTCTTCGGCTAGGGACAAATCGGCTAGGGAAAAATGTAGGTATCTAAACCCACTATCTCAWGAAATCACTTTAKGGGTTCGAAACTTGCTTGATTTCCTACTTGATTGGAGTTGAAGGTTTATTACCGTCTAGGTGTCCTCATTGTACTAGCTGATGTCATGCATAATWAGTTTTAAAGAGTGGATTGCCTTGGCATAGGTAATTTATCACTCGTGTATTCATATTAAGCCCAAAAAGATAGAATTATTTTAATAAACGAAATTGATCGTACTAATAAATAATAAAAGGGATTTTTCATCAGGTATTCCTGAGGTTTCTCTTAATTATTCATGTACCCCTAAGTTTTTTTTATTCCTCAGGTACCCTAGAGGTTTGCAAGAATGGATGAAATACTCGTACTCTAACGAAAATACTAACATCGTTAGTCTTTTCCACCTAATTGTCTAGATTAACCCCTAATCTCTTCTCTCTCCTTCCTAATTCTCCATCATCCCTTCTTTCTTCAACCTTCTTACGCCTCCATTACCAAGAACATCCATGAGCAGCCACCCTAATCAGATCATCTTTATTCTTCAACCTATTGTTACTCCATAACCTACCAAAAAATAAAATAAAAAACCGAATTTTGAACCACTCGATAATCTCCGCTCTCTCACTAACTCACCTAAACTCTCAGATCTCTAATCCTAAGAAAAAAAACCTGAAATTCTTAAACTCTTTTTAATTAATTAGTCAATTTTTCGTTTGAAAGAAAAAAGCTCACTCTCTGACACCTAAACTCATTAAAAGGGTTTCAAATCTTTCAGGGTTGTTTGTTTTATAGATGTTTCATGTGAAATGAAGAAGGCCACCCACACTCCATATTTCACATTCAGAGTCACTTATCTCRAATCTAAGAAACCACATCACAAATTCAACGACCTCAAATCTAAGAAATTCGAGCCACGAGGAAACGACGTCACAACTTCAATTACAAGCCAAAACATTAAAAAATTTCTGGACATTAACATGCTCGAAAGTGGTTGTTTTGGGTTAATATGCTCAAAAATTCGGTGATTGTGGGTCGTTGGCCTAAAAGAGAAGAGAGCAGCGAATTGAAGGGGGTATGGGTCGTGCGATTCATGGGTGGTGAAGGGGTTGTTGGTTGTGGTAGTGGCGAAGGGGTGGCAATGGCGGTTACACTGGTGGTGCTAGTGGTTGAAATGGGAAGAAGGGGGTGGCTATTGWAGTTGCAATGCTGGTGGTAGTGGTTGAAATGGGAAATAGGRGAGAGAGAAGGGATGAAGGTAGGAAAATSCAAGAGAGAGAATTAGTGATTAAGTGGGATGATTATGGGTTAATTGGGGTTATTCACTAATGGTGTTAGAAAAGTTTAGGGTTTTTGGGTCATTAAGCGTATTTCATCCATTTTTGCAAACCTCGGGGGTACCTGAAGAATTAAAAAAAACTCAGGGGTACATGAATAATTAAGCAAAACCTCAGGGTTACCTGAGAAAAAATTCCATAATAAAATACTGGGATAAAATATAGGTAAWACACACATTTATCACTTATTATGAGCAAAAAAGAAGTCAAAGATATAATAAGAAGTCAAAATTTATGGGCCCATAAATAAAGGAAAATAAAAGGGTAAAAAGTCTAACACTTTGGCAGGAGTTGGCCAAAGAAAAAAAGATATAAATATTGAGGCTGAAGTTGTGCTAGCACTAAGTATCGATACTGCGTTTCCTACAACTGACTGGAATTATTCCAAGCAGCCTATCTAACCATTGAACCACAAACAATTCTAATCTGAATTCTTGCATAAAATACATTATAATCTTGGATCCAGGTGTAGCACGTGCGATAGTGTACTACACCGTGGGTCCATCCTTATTCATATCTCTATTATATAACAGAAGAGGGAAGTGCAATTGGTAGCAGTAGCGACGGTGTTCATATGAAAACACATCCATACCTTGCTCCTCCTCCCAAATATAACTAATGATATGTGCACGCTATGCATGCTTATACACATTGATTAAATTAAAATTGAGGTAATTTGACACGCTTACTATATATTGGGGAGTGTCATGAGAGTTTACATGTTTTTCTCTTTGAATTTAACTTCATATTTAACACATTTGAAAAATTATGTTTTTGAATGTTTTATTGGTGAGAGAGAATTGTGTCTTATATGATGGAGTCTGCAAGGTATTTATTTAACAGTCTACTATAATTAGTTTTCAAATTCATTATAAATTATAAAATTAGTGTCCAAATACGTTACAGATGATATACATAGTGTCAAAATTCGTTATAAATTATAATTTAGTGTCGAAGTTCATTGTGCTTGATATGATTGTTATTTTGCATCTACTTAGTGTTCAATTTGGCAATGAATGCAATTAATTTTGGTTGATTGAAAATTAATGCTATCTTTTGTATAAATTAGAGTCATAAATTTGCATAGGTTATATTGGGGTAGATTTTGACTTGTTTGAGTTCTTTTTATTTACAAAAATTTATATATCTCTTTTTATAAGCCAGGGGAGCAATGGGTCCCTCTTAAAAATTACTAAACCAGGCACCCTCAAAGCATGAATAATAACAATATACATCCATATGAAGTTTCAAAGCTTTAAAGTCAAATTATCAACATAAAATTAACATACCAAAATTATCACCTAATTAAAAAAGTTGTCAAAAAATTAAATGGTAAGTAAAAGGAATTGACTAAAGAAATAGACTGAATAACAGCATAAATAATCGCCCATTTCAAAGCCAATTCAAAAATTCCCAAGCAAATTCAATTACATTAATCTCTTATATAAGCCAAGGGGGAGCTATGGTGTCCCCTATACAAGACTTAAATACCTTTCAATAATAATTGAATTGCCGTATATTGATTTTCCTCAATCAATTCTTTCCTAATTTAAAATGTGTAAAAGGAAATAAAGCTCCAATACAAACTAACATAAATAAAGTTCAAATATAAAACTAACATAAATAATATGCAGCCTAAAAAAGAATAATTAAGATCAAAATTTAAATTGATACAACTACAACAATTTTAATGACAATTAAAGTTAAACATAAAATAAAAAATTTAAAAATTCAGATTTGAGTGAGAATAATTAATTAAAAAAAAATCGTATAATTCAAGCACGCATAGCGTGCAAAGAAAAAGCTGAGCCTATTATATTAAAACTCTCCCTCATCACGTAGATGACATGTGGATGTCTCTCAATCACTCCCTTTCCTCATTTTCTCTTCATTTCAATTGAACAATCATATTCAACTGTTTTTTACTCGTGCTTTATCGGTTAACAATTTTAGTTTTTTAAAATGAAAAGCATACTTAAAATGAGAAAGGGGAAATAAGTAAATGTACATATGTTTCACACGAATGTTCTTATGTTGTCTTTCCAATTTTTTCTTGAAAAAAAGGTCTGAAGAGTTACAGAGTATTTTTAATGCACATATATTAAAATTTATTGATTATTTCTTGTGTTTCATTATAAGCATCATTCTAATTGGGATCTTTCCCAAAACAGTTTATGTTATTGAAAGTTAATTAGTGAAAAAAACAAAATAAATATTATTTAAATTAATAAATGAGAAAGAAATGAAAAACATATTATCAAAAATATTTAAATAGTGGATATTATTCAAAAGATGTTAATTTATGTACAAATTTGTTAATGTGAACGAATACTACAAAATGTTAAGAACAAAAAAAGGTATAGATGAGTACATACAATTCAAAATTTTGCATAGATTTACTTAAAATAAAAATTTATAAAATGAAATGAAAATTGAGARACAGGCTATATAACTCATATAAGTAATAATGAGCTGAACGAATGAGAGGAAATGAAAAGATAAATTAAATGAAGGAAATTTCCTCATATACCCCTGAGGTTAGGCTTAATAACTCATATACCCCCGAGGCTTTCGAGTTACCTCAGGTACCCCTGAGGTTAGTGGTTAATTGCATAAATTCCCTTACTATTAATGGACGTTAGGATTCCGTTAGGGTTCCATCCATTTTAAACAYGAAACCTAACTAATTAAACATTAACCACTTAAAACTAATTAATTATCCTCAAAATTAAAACTAATTAATAGAATTGAACTTAAATTAAAACTAATTAACTTTCCTTCTTCTTTTCTTACCTACTTATATCTCCTCCATTAACAACACCTCCATTAACAACACCTTGCCTACCACCTCCAAGTCTCCAACCGGACGAGACCCTACTAACGACGACTAAGTACTAACCACTGCGACCCACCCACCCTCACTAGACCCAGTACCACCACAAACTCATCCTCCCTTAACAMGAACCACCACGACCCACACCCACCAACTCGAAGCYCCGATGACCCCAACCCAAATTCGAACCCACACAACTCACCGCAACCCACATTCAAGCCCACACAACCTAGAACAAACCYACGCAAGTCACAAACCAGAAATTTTGAGTATAATCCAATTCGATTTAGGCATCATTACTTTGAGTGAAGTAGAGGAAACCCAAGATTCACAACCATACAGTATCACAAACCCTAATTTCATGGATGTGCTCGAACCTAGTTCGAATTTTGTGGTGGTGCTCGAATCTAGTTCAAATTTGGTGGTGGCGCTCGAATCCATATCCTATGGCTCGGATCTAGATGTTGACTACGGTGGTGGTGCGATTTCATGGAAAAGTTTTTACCTTGGCCAGTTTGAATTTTTGGGTTTTCTTTTTCTTTTTCTTTGGGGTTATTTTTGGGCAATKGGGGATCTATTTATGGGGCAAGAGAGAGTGGCGATGGGTGATAGTTTGTGGCGGTGGTGATGATTGTTGGTGGTGGGCGTTGGATTGTGGAAAAGAGATATTGGGAGTTGAGTTCATGGAGGAGAGAGAATGAAAGGGAGAAGAATGGTTTGATAGTTAATTAATTTATATGGATGGAAAAATCTAACGGAAAATTAAGGTTCGTAATAGTAAGGACATTTGAGCTATTAACCCCTCTCAGGGGTACCTGAGGTAGCTCGAAAACCTCAAGGGTATATGGGTTATTAGACCTAACTTTAGGGGTATATGGGGAAATTTCCCATTAAATGATGTTACTCTAAAAGTTAAAAGTCGGTGTGAGAAAGAAGTGAAATGAAAAGGAAATTGGAAGASGGCATGAACCTTGGGAAAYTGATGTGAGAAAGTGAGGATTAAGAAATTAGAGAGATGTGAGATATGCCATGTGTCAGTGCATGTTTTTGTTTGGGTAAGAGTTTTAAGATACACCGTATAGATTTATCTCCTAAATTTCACTTTCAATTTTATAAATATTTTTTATTACCTTCTACAATCTCTTCAATTCTCTAACTCATTATCTATTCATTACCCTTATCTATCTATACCAATTATATTAAAACTCTCACCCAAACATACATGTGACACATGGCCCTTCCTAGTTCCCTCCAAACTCTTATTTCGTGCTTTCTCACATCAACTTGCAAAATTTTATATCCTTTTTTAATTCTCTTTTCCTTTATCTCTCATACCAACTTTTGAGTTGTATAATAACCTCCACTAACTTTTTATTTCATTTCATTTCTTTCAAATAAAAATTCACACTTATTAATTATGTCCCCTCTCACTCAATTTCCATTAGATTTTTTAAGGTATCTTTTCATTTTCTATATATAAAACTTTAAGTTGTATGTTCTCATCTAGAATTGATATTGCTCTTAAATTTGGTGATAGTTGTACACTTTAGCTAAAATTTGTAGATGAAATTGACATCCTTTAATTTCTAATATTTACTTTTGCAGTATTCTTGCTAAATATTGTACTCATTTCTCTATCTCATTAATTATTTTTCAATATTTTCTATTTCGTTTTTGTTTTTCTTTATCATTTTTTTCCTGTAATATAAAATATTTAATGAGAAGATGAGAAATAATCAATGTATATGAAATTTGTGTAATGTATGTACATTTTTTAACTTATGCACAATAATACTTAATTAGGATGTTGTCCAATAAAAAATTCAACTTAAAAAACTTTTTCTTGAAAAGAGGGAAAAAAACAACATATTTGCAATAATACATAATTGGTATTATAAAAGGAAAATCATCAAAACAATATCATTCACCATTTAAAAAGCATCTAAAATATGACATGTAAGAAATAATTTTCATTCGTGTTAAAAGGCATGTGACAATTTTCATAATAAAACAATTGTTTTCTGCTTCCTATTTTTCTTATGCTTAAGCGTTTTCAATTTTCAACTTATTCTATTTAATACTTTCAAAATTATACAAAAGATAAAGCCTAATTAAAAATATCGTTYGCGCAAAGCATGGTTCAAAAAAATAGTTAATAACAATACTCGGGTGAGGAAAAAATAATAAAATTACAGCATTCTTCTTTATAAAGAATCATAATCATCTCACAAACTTAAAAGATAATAGTCAAAATCAATTGGTGTTCTCCAATATTCTTTTCCGAATTTTCCGAAATAAGTTTTTGGAAGATTCAATGTTCTTCATTTCGTCAAGCATCGCTCTCTTCACATTAGTTAGACTAGTATTTGATGCACGCGATGCGTGCTTGAATATTTTTTATGCGATAAATTTTTTTTTTGCATAATTGCTAAAAGTAAAAAATTAAATGTTAAACATTTTAATTTCTAGTTACATTGTCTTGCTTGTGTCTTTGTGACTTAGGTCTCCCACCCAAATTTTCTTTTTGTTCCTGTTCAAGGAACTTACAAAGAATACAGTAAAAAAGTAGGGTGAGTAATAAAGACTGGGGATGACAGCTGGCACGCACGTGCTTCCGTCAACATCCTGAGAATGGACACTTGGTCTCTTCCGGC